>JAODAL010016945.1:0-79194 GCA_025379985.1 Phyllomedusa bahiana
TTGCGCAAAAGAATTGAGCAACCAAAAACACCACTTTTAGCTGTTACAATGGCGTGTTTTTTTTAGGTACCCGCAAAAAAAAACTTGTAATTAAAATTTTTCATTGTGAATTATGCTACGGGCAAAATTTCTTTTTTGGCGTAAAGATGTTTATTTTAACACCACAACAGCAAACAACGCTAATTAACCCCGGATTAAATTGCGCAAAAAAAATTGACAGCCAAAAACCCCAGCTTGTAGCGGGGTACAATGCGTGTATTTTACGGTGCACAACAAAGAAAAACTTGTAAAAAACCTTCGCTTGTAAATTATCTACAGGAAAAATGTCACCACACAGAGAACAACGCTTAATTAACCCCCGGGATGTAAATTGCGCAAAAGAATTGACAGCCAAAAAATGAATTGGTTTTTTGTTTTGAAAAAAACACTTTTTCTTTAAATAAAAAAAAAACGGAACAGGCTTTAAAAACCCTTTGGATATTCAATGTGGTAGCAGATAGCTTTAAAAGTATATGAGCTGCAGACCACACTGGATTCAGATCCAATCCCCACAAAATGAAAAAACTTAAAGAAGCGTCTCTGAACAAGCTGTAAACCCCCCCAAAAAATCGCTGTAAAAAATGATTCTTTAGTATCCGCTATCATAAGCAGCCGCGCAGTCCCTTCCCACCATACAGGGAGAGGGGTATGACTCCCAGCGTCGCGCCCGGACTTAATAGTCGGTACTCACAGAATCCCCCCGGTCCTGAGGGCTTATCTCTCACATGTCATGCAGGCTATGCCCTTCTTCCCCTCCCAGATTCTTTGCCCATGTAACGCCATGTGCTCGCGCCACTTTATCAATAAAAGCACATTTCTTAAAGCAAGTACCCAAAGTTCGCTTCGTTCCGAACCGAAATTTTCCTGAAATTCTAAACGAATTCCACTTCGTTAGAATCAATTCGTCCATCTCTAACTATATATATATATAGTTTATTATTTTGGTCATTCTCTCCTGTGTTAGCAAAAATGTAAAAAAAAACCTCACTTTAAAATGAACCGGGAGAGCCCCGCATTTATGGCCACTTCTCTATTCCCTGCGATTGTGGATAAAATGCACAATACCCATTAATTTACATGTTTTATTAAAGCTTCTTCCTTATGCTACCACTCACAGCAAAATTATGGAATCACCACACTTAGAGGTTGACCACACAGTTTTTTTTTTTTTTTTTTTCTTTTAAACAAACACAAACCCCCATATGGCACAAAGCAACGATAAATAGCTGAACATCCTGTCTCCATGAAATATACTTCAAACAAATGAAAGGAAGTGATTTGAATTATTGGTATATATTTTTCTCAATCAAGTAGCAATAATTTGCGGAATTATAGAGAAATGTTTTTTATAGAATCACCTAATTTGCATTGTTTTTTTAAATGCCACCACAAGTCTGAAAAAGCTCATTAGTATTTAGTTAAAAGAGAAAGTGCTGACAGACCTCACTGAGCTGTTGAAATAAAACATAGCCCCGAAAAGGAAATGTCAGCAGACAATAAAAAAGGATTATTAAACTCAAGATGGAAACACAATACAGAGAGTGGCAAAAAATGTTAGTTGTTCCCGGTCACGGGTTTTAAAAATCGGTTCAATTTAAAATTTTAAAAGAGAGAAAAAAGCAATGGTGACCAAGGAAAGTTAGGACAGAAAACTCACAGCAATATGTCTGTAAATTAGAAAATACACAACAAAACAAATTATAAAAGAAATAGAAACAGGATTTAATGTTCGAGAGAAAACTATATAACATTGGATGAAATGGGATTAACATATAGGAAAGGCAAAGGAAAACCAGCAACAACTCCTAAACAGAGAAAAGCAAGGTTACCCATGATAAAGAGAAGAAATCACGGAGAGTGGAAGATTGGATGAAAATGGTATCACTGATCAATCACCAATCTGCATTGGCTGACAACATGATGCTAGAACTTTTGTCTGGTGCTGTTCTAATGAAACATATAAAGATAATTCCTGAAGAAAATAGTCACATTTATCTACTGATTTATGATTTAGGGCTTCATGTCATGTAAAGGACCAGGGGAGATCTAGGAACAGTTGATGAAATGTAAAATACAAGTCCATAACAATGCTCCACTCTACAAAGCTGACGTGTGATGGTCTTTAAAAGGGTTTGGGGACACTAATTGATGTAGGCATTTTTATCATTAGTAAAATCCCCCTGCCTCAATAAATTTTGGGTCAAGAAGGGGCAAATAAATTTCCAAAATTTACGTTTTTTATGTTGATTTTTTTCTCTGCTTGTTCTGGAATAACAGATGCTGTTTATTAAAATATTTTTCTTACATTGTTTGAGAAGTGTTTTAAAAAGCCAGACTTGTTCTCTGTTGTAATTGCCATTTGCGTATTTGCTTCAAAGTAAAATAACTAACTAGACCAATGTCGAGCATCTCAATTTTAGAAAAGACAAAGAGTAAATCGGAGCAATAGTGGCTGGAGGAGATCTCACCCCTCAGCCTTTCCAAAAACCCAGTGACTTCAGTGAGTTGGAAGTTGCCAAACACTAAAATATCATTCTTGCTGTGCAAGAGTAAATGGTCCATGGTGAATGGTGCACTTTTGTTGCTGCCGTCAGCTAATGTATGAAAATGTGCCTGAGAAACAAATGGTTCATACCCTTTACAATTTAACTTCCCCTGTGTTTTTTTCGACTCGCAGTCCCCCCCCCATCTGCCTGCAAGACAGGAAAGCAAATTTGCACTTTTTCAAGCAAAACAAATAGAGCAGGAGTGAAATAGTAATGTCTTATAAAAACAATAATATAAAAGTACAGTATAGGCCAACTGCACCTCTTAATGCATGCCTGGTATGGATCGTACTGTAAGGTCAGAGTTTGTCATTAGAACTATATAATAAAAAGCAGTCAATTTAAAAAGCAATACACAGTTATTACAACATTAACAACAAATCGATGTTTTAATGATTTGACTCTAAAGGTTTTATTTCATCAGGCTGTTTCCCAGAGACTGCTCTTCCCACCAACTTCAAGCTCCCACTTCCTGTTAAAGCTGTGGGCAGTTCTACAGCAGTGACTGACATTTCAGCTCTGCTATTCCTAGCTAAGCCAGTCAGAGGGACATTGGTGATGAAGGGTTCAAACAGCCGGGCACAAGACTAAGGAGCTTTAAAGGGTTAATGTTTGTCAGTAAGAAACATAAACAAGCTCCAGTGCTGGTGATAAGACACAGCAGGTAGTGACGTCACCATCCTTGCCACTGCTAGACCAGAGAGAGGTGGTTGGTGACCCAGGGACGCTTGTGCAAATAAGCAGGAGGTAAGATCTGTTCTAACTCTGAAGGGAAGCTAAATCAGAACAGCAGTGTATTTGGTAATAGTTTTTATTTTTTATTGCATATTTAAAAATATTTAATGAATTGGGAATACCCCTTTAAGGAAGGGGTTATGTCAGTTACAAAAAAAAATTGTAGTGACTATAGGTTTGTACCTGCAAGTCATCACATATTGCTATAACTTTCAATGTTTTAAAGTACTTAATCTTATTTAAATCTAATTTCCAAGAAGAATCTACAGTATGGAGACTGAATGACAGGGATGGGCGTATTCACTGTTGGTTTCACACCAAAACTGGGGCAAATGCAACACTAACGTGAAAGTAGAAAAACATGTAACGGGAGCATTGCTCAGTACTTAACCTGAACAGTTCCAGCAAGGTCTCTGCCATTCACACGTGGTCTCACTTTAAAAGGCCCCAAGCCCCACAGATATTTAGTTTTGAAATAATTATTGAAAATATTTGTTGAGGTTGGCAGCCATTTAAAAAAATTAAACAGACAAAATTTAGGAAAATTTCCGAAGCAACACAGTACAGGGTCATTACGCCCAACTTAGATGCTTTAAAAAGTAGCTATGTCAGTCTGAGGCTCCTAAGGCCCAACAGGGTCCCATTCTTCATCTATATGTAACATGCTCATATCCACTTTTAATGATATTGCTGTATTTGTAGAACATATGAATAAGATAGGATAATAAATGTATTGTGCATTTATGCTGGACATTTTGGGCTCATTATTATTTTAGAGCTTTGACCTTCTTTGAATGGGTGGTATTCAGGGCTGTCAAACCTTGGGGCATTTCTGAAATTTTCCAAAAAAAATCAATAAAAAGATCTGTGCATAGTGTTCTTATGTTCTTAAAACCATCTTAAATAAGGCCAACCCAGTATAACTTACCAATCGGAGGTCCCAGGGGTAGCACTTCTACCTATCATACTTATGACATATATTTATGGTATTTATATTGATATATTACATAAAATGGCCAGCACCAAATCTATCAAAATGGGAAAGTTAAAATAGCAGTGAAGGTGATCTTACACTGGACTGCTTATTTGATGCACAGTATAAAGCCAATGGAAATACTTACTATAGCAGTGGTCTTTAACTACAACCACCTGTATGTTACAGTCCATACATACATAATGTTAAAATTACAGGCAATGCCAATGTATAACAATACTCATTTATTAAAAGAATTAAAGTAAAATATTTTACATCAACATGCATCCAGACTTTATACTTTCTGCAAACATCAGATATAGCAACAAGTGGGTCGAATGCACCATAGACAGTAGTTCCTGCTGTGGCACTAACAAAAAATGGCACATATCCCTGAAAGAAGAAGAAGAATATTTATCAAGGAACTTACAGGCCCACATTTACTATTGTGGTTGTGGCAGAAAAGTGTTGCAGGGCGGTATGGGCAGTACACTTTTTGCGACCTTCCCCACATAGATGAAAAAACTTTGAGACTCTCGGTTCACATATTTTGATCAAAAGATGTTTAAGCTGCCCACGATTTTCAACTATCTAAATGGGCAGCCATCCTACTTTTACCTCTCAATCGAGCCAATCAGGCCCCCCACCGGGTCAACCACCTCCATTTTTCAGAGAGAAAAAATAAAAAACACCCAACCCCAACTGCCCTTTTTATGACAGCCTGTGAGAGTTTTTTTTATTTATATAGATAGCATAAAGCTTTTTCAGGGGTTTCCACGTAGTATTGCCCTTTTTGCAGTAATGTCCCCTGGCGGCGGTCTGTGTGTTACATGTAAAATTAAAATGTGCCGCACCCCCCCATGGCACCCAGGTTTTATACGTTTTTCAAAATGTTTTTTTGTGCAAAACTACTTATACTTGGTTTACATTGATTATAAACCCATATGGGAAGGAAGGGGGGTTCCCTTTTTTGGGTTTTTTTCCCCCCCACTCTCACAGCTGTCCATAAAAGGCAGCTTGCAGGTTGGGTTTTTTATTTTTTCTCTTGAATAAGGAGGTCGGTTGACCCATGGGGGGCCTGATTGGGTCGATTGAGAGGTAAAAAAAATAGGACTGCCCCGATTTTTAGATCACTTGAAAACGTGGGCAGCTTAAACATCTTCCCCACATAGAGGCCCAAGCTAACCATTCTGGGTTTCTGGTACATAATACTTACCTAGGCATCTATAGATACACATAAGATTTTATGTTAAGAAACTATTGGCTGGAAGGTGTGGAGGGTTCAGTCGATACCATGACTACTTTCGTTAGCCAACCAACCCTCCCAGCCCATTCAACAGTCTCTACTGGGGTTTCCCTTTTTTCAAAATTTATTACTAATTAAGTTTTTTTGACCTTATATAATAAGAAAATATACATTATATAGAAGATCAGCAATCCGCTCTTACACAGCACAGACTAGCATCAAAGTTCTTTGTATAACATTCACTCCCATGTTTCCAATGAATATTACTGCCATGGAAAGTGTATTTGGAATTATTTGAATGGTGCATACTTTCTGCTTGGCTTCAATGATTCTTCTTTCAAGATCTGATGGGATCATTTTCCCCCTGTAATTAAAAGGATGAAACATTTCAAATGATGAACTAAGCCAAAACATAATAAAACTTAATAAGAGCAGATAACATAGCTCCGAATAATTCCTATCACATTGACTCAGATGTGTATATTTAACTTCAAAGCATTGCAAACCTACATTAAGGTTTAATTAAAATACTGAGTGCCCAAGCACAGCAAAATGGATGCCGTATTCCATAACTTGAATTAAGCCTGCAAATATTGTCTGTGTCCACATGCAAATCAGATTTTATCTGCCCTGTTCCTTAGAAAAGCAATATAAGGAAGTTGAAAAACTTATACATCTCCTATCTATCCTTTGAGGATATTTGAAACTAATGGTGACACATCTAGAGGTCCTATGAAATTTCTTGTATACTCACCCTTCCCTGATCAAAAGTTGACCTCATATTGTTCATAAAGGAAGGAGGAAGATTGGACTTACACTTAAGATATGGACCAAATGTTCATTTAGCCAGCAGCTATCTCCCTTGAATTATTTTACAATAGAGAGAGGTAGACAAGATACTGCCATTAGCCTCTCAGCAAAACACAGACTTGGGCATGTTGGATCCTCCTCTCCTTCGACATCTGCTGTTAGGGGACATTCAATTGTTTATGGCTTCTGGACCATTAATCTAATGTATGTGGATAACTAAAATGAGCCAGTCACATTATTGCCATGGTAATAAGTATAATTAGCATATTGATTATTCAATTTTCCAGATCCAAAACTCATGAAGACAGTAATAGACAGCAATACAAGACAATAAGACCAATTTAGATCTGTTGTCATTGTTAATCATATCTTTAGATGTTCTTCTTCCTATTGGCAGAATTCTTTCCTTAGGAGCATCACCTACAGTCACTTTACCTATCTGACTTTAACTCATGTACACTACAGTTTCATTAACATATTTTTCGAGTTACCTATAAGTTTTATTCTATTCATAGTTGAAATCTAGTTTCAGTGCTTAATAATTGTATAAAAACTTAAAGGGAACCTTGCAGGTGCTTTATGGTGTCCTATTTGAGAGTGTGATGTGATAGAGGGAGAGATGCTGAGCTCTGTGATATATAGGGTTATATGTTAGAGGAGAGGGGCTGTGCTCTGTGATATATAGTGTTATATGATGGAGGAGAGGAGTTGAGCTCTGTGATATATAGGGTTATATGATAGAAGAGAGAAGCTGAGCTCTGTGATATATTGGGTTATATGATAGAGAGAGAGAAGCTGAGCTATGTTATAGATATGGTTATATGATAGAGGAGAGAAGCTGAGCTCTGTGATAGATAGGGTTATATGATAGAGGAGATAAGCAGAGCTCTGTGATATATAGGGTGATATGATAGAGGAGAGAAGCTGAGCTCTGTGATATATAGGGATATATGATAGAGGAGAGAAGCTGAGCTCTGTGATATATATTGTTAAATGATAGAAGAGAGAAGCTGAGCTCTGTGATATATAGGGTTACATGATAGAGGAGAGAAGCTGAGCTCTTTGATATATAGGATTATTTGATGGAAGAGAGAAGCTGAGCTATGTGATATATAGGGTTATATGATAGAGGAGAGAAGCCGAGCTCTGTGATATATAGGGTTATATGATAGAGGAGAGAAGCTGAGCTCTGTGATATACAGTGGTGGCCAAAAGTATTGGCACCCCTACAATTGTGTCAGATAATACACAGTTTCTTCCTGAAAATGATTGCAATCACAAATTCTTTGGTATTAATATATTCCTTTATTTTGCTTGCAATGAAAAAACACAAAAGAAAATGAAACAAAAATCAAATCATTGACCATTTCACACAAAACTCCAAAAATGGTCCGGACAAAAGTATTGGCACCCTCAGCCTATTACTTGGTAGCACAACCTTTAGCCAAAATAACTGTGAACAACCGCTTCCGGTAACCATCAATGAGTTTCTTACAAGGCTCTGCTAGAATTTTAGACCATTCTTCTTTGGCAAACTGCTCCAGGTCCCTGAGATTTGAAGGGCGCCTTCTCCAAACTGCCATTTTGAGATCTCTCCACAGGTGTTCTACGGGATTCAAGTCTGGACTCATTGCTGGCCACTTTCTCTCAAACCATTTTCTAGTGCTTTTTAAAGTGTGTTTTGGGTCATTGTCCTGCTGGAAGACCCATGACCTCTGAGGGAGACCCAGCTTTCTCACACTGGGCCCTACATTATGCTGCAAAATTTGTATGTAGTCTTCAGACTTCATAATGCCATGCACACGGTCAAGCAGTCCAGTGCCAGAGGCAGCAAAGCAACCCCAAAACATCAGGGAACCTCCGCCATGTTTGACGTTAGGGAGCGTATTCTTTTCTTTGAATGCCTCTTTTTTTTTCCTGTAAACTCTATGTTAATGCCTTTTCCCAAAAAGCTCTACTTTTGTCTCATCTGACCAGATAACATTCTTCCAAAACGTTTTAGGCTTTCTCAGGTAAGTTTAGGCAAACTCCAGCCTGGCTTTTTTATGTCTCGGGGTAAGAAGTGGAGTCTTCCTGGGTATCCTACCATACAGTCCCTTTTCATTCAGACACCGACGGATATTGCGGGTTGACACTGTTGTACCCTCGGACTGCAGGGCAGCTTGAACTTGTTTGGATGTTAGTCGAGGTTCTTTATCCACCATCCACACAATCTTGCGTTGAAATCTCTTTTCAATTTTTCTTTTCCATTCACATCTAGGGAGGTTAGCCACAGTGCCATGGGCTTTACATCTAGGGAGGTTAGCCACAGTCCCATGGGCTTTACATCTAGGGAGGTTAGCCACAGTGCCATAGGCTTTACATCTAGGGAGGTTAGCCACAGTGCCATGGGCTTTACATCTAGGGAGGTTAGCCACAGTGCCATGGGCTTTACACTTTTGGATGACACTGCGCACAGTAGACACAGGAACATTCAGGTCTTTGGAGATGGACTTGTAGCCTTGAGATTGCTCAGGCTTCCTCACAATTTGGATTCTCAAGTCCTCAGACAGTTCTTTGGTCTTCTTTCTTTTCTCCATGCTCAATGTGGTCCACACAAGGACACAGGACAGAGGTGGAGTCAACTTTATTCCATGTCAACTGGCTGCAAGTGTGATTTAGTTATTGCCAACACCTGTTAGGTGCCACAGGTAAGTTACAGGTGCTGTTAATTACACAAATTAGAGAAGCATCACATGATTTTTCAAACAGTGCCAATACTTTTGTCCTCCCCCTTTTTAATGTTTGATGTGGAATTATATCCAATATGGCTTTATGACAATTCTTTTTGTGGTTTTCCATTGAAGACAAATTAAATGAAGATAATAATACCAAAGAATTTGTGATTGCAATCATTTTCAGGAAGAAACTGAGTATTATCTGACAGAATTGCAGGGGTGCCAATACTTTTGGCCACCACTGTATAATACTACTGTATATATCACAGAGCTCAGCTCCTCTATCATATAACCCTATATATCACAGAGCTCAGCTCCTCTCCTCTATCTTATAACCGCATATATTACAGAGCTCATCTTCTCTATCATATAACCCTATATATCACAGAGCTCAGCTTCTCTCTTTATGACTTCCTGCTCTCAGATAGGGCAGCATAAAATACCTGACAGGTTCCCTGTAAAGAAGAATCTGGTGTCAGTACTTTTTTGTGACACATGCACGGTAGTCCACCTCATATATACAATATGGGCTTCACCAATCGGCTACAATCACTATGGTGCACAATTGGATGTAATCTGATCTACCTGCAACTCTGATCCTATGCATTCTATGGTGCATCCTGGTTTGTGTGCATCCTGGAGAGAATTGCTGGTTTAACCTTGCCAGAAAGTGTGACCTCTCTTCAATGATATGAAGTGGTGAAAGTAATTCCACTTCTTCTATATGCACAAAATAGATTTTTGAGGGACTGAATCGACTTTTGTTTTTCAGCTCCACTTGGCTGTGAAACTGAATTTCTCTTTCGGTCACATAGTCCAATTCACTGCACTACAGAAGGTGAATTGAGTTCATCTCTTTTTTGTGTGGAAAACTTCAATAAAATGAATGCATTCAGCGACCATTCTCTTTGCCCAATGTCTTGTGTCTCTTTGACCTTAATCGGTGAGGGACTTAAGTTCTAATCTCCCATGTTAAATTGAACTTCCAGGTTCTCACCTACCTTTCATCACACTTGATAAGGATCACACTATCTGTACCAATTCCCAAGGCTGCTGCTCCTTTCTTTACTGAAAAGTGACTCTGGAAAAGAATGTAATTATGATCAAACCTGTGCTTTTACAGCCATTAATAGCCTTCCATAGTTTAACAATGAACTGATCCAACATGTATTAGAGCATCTGTTATTTCTAAATAACTGCTAAACCTTAGTAATGTATGTAAATGGGTCAAATGTAGCAGAATTTAGAATACAAGAAAATTAGAAACTAAACTATGACTACAAATATCAATTCTAATTGTTTTAAAAATAAAAAAAAATATATGTTGTTTCCAAATTTTACATTGACATTTCAACTGTACATGGAATTTCCAGAAGGTCAAAGATTGTAAACCATTTACTCTATATGTAAGTGCAATATTCTTCAAAGGATTAGATACCATAGCAGTAGCCCATGTGGCTTCTATGCAACCCCTGTCAAGATACGTCCAACCCAGGTTAGCATCATTCATTTTTTATGGGTGGTGAGAAGCTGAGCAGGGTTCCCTTGCCTCATACCTCACAATGTCAGCAAACAAGGTTGTGAAGCATGAACCAAAGATCTAAGGAGATAAGGGCAAACAAATGTACATCGTAGGTGGTTAAGGGCTAATGTAGGTCTAGTGTGGCAAAACTGAAGAATAATGCTTGGAGTCCCTTTCTTCTATGTCCCCTATAGCTCCCATGTCTAGAGCCCTTACTGCAATTTAACTAGCTAGTGTGAATTTGCAATTACATGCTAGATATGCAATAGGACATTCAAAGGTATATTGTCTGCCATGATGTCATCACTGTGGCATAAACCAAAGCACAGGCTTTGCACTGGGGTCAAAAAGCTTAAAGGCATGTTCCTACAATATAATTTGATGGCATGTCGCTAGGATATGCCATCGAAGTCTGATATGTGTGGCCTCCACCTCTGGGAAAGTATTGATTCAATATGGAGAGCTGGTCACGCTTGCACACTACTCTCCATTCTGTTTTATGGGAGTTCTGAGTACAGGTGAGCAGTGTGTCGTGTGGAAGCGGGACCAGCTCTCCATTCTGAGCTGACACTTTCAGAGATAGGTGGTGCTCCTAGACTTTTATAGCATATCTCATCGATATTCCATCAAAGTCTATGGTGGGAACACCCTTTAAAGCCATGCCACTGATTCAATGCATAACTCTATCTTTATAAATAATCTCCTTCTCATACCAGAGAGGTATCATGAGAATCCTGGGTCCCACTGCAAAATTTATAACACATCCCTCAAATATCACTAATTTATAGATTAGCTGGGGTCTACTATTTTAGGGCAGTGGATTTTTTGAGCATCCTTAGACGGCACCTACAGGTTTGGTCATGATGTATTTTTATATCAAGGTAAGAGCACATTTGCTAGAAATGTTAAAAATATACATTCAGACAGGGAGAACATATATATATTTTTTAATTTGAATACTTTTTAAAGACTGAATATTGTGGTCACAAATTTGATACAACACCTAGTGGTGTCCTTTTGGTTTCATCTCAGAACATCCACCTGCTTTGTCCAGTGCTGGACCACAACAACTGAACATATTAGATGGACATAACAACTATGTATCCAAAATATTTACACACTGGAGCACTAGCTACAAAAAATTAAAACTCAGAATTCCCTAAAAGAATATTTTAAAGTAAATTTTCTTAGTCAAACAATCCTTTTAAAGGGGTTGTGTGAGAAACTCCAAAAAATTAGAACATACAGTTCAGTAATACTAAAGATAAGCAGTAATTATCTGTCACAATCCAGTGTGTGAGCTACTGACAAACACTGTTAAATCACATATAATTGCCATTTTGGATCTTTCTCCTCACTGGACTAGTGGGTAGAGCTACAGTTGCTAGGCATGCTGTGTGAAATCTGCATTTCCCACAACAGCCGCTTCCTCTCAGCTGAGCTATACATTCTATATACTATATCCACACCAAATTAATTATATATATATGTGTATGTGTGTACAGCCCTCAGTCTTCTTTCTACTCTGTAGAGCCATCCCTATTACCACAAGTCAGTTCAGCTCAGTTATGTCAGCCTAACCAGGAAGTAACTCACTGAGCCTGTCTAACTTCCTGTAGGACAGGTTTCTGCTGAGGAAGGAGCCCAGCGGCCATTTTGTTCTTCTATAATGATTATCCTCTAGACAAAACGAGCAGACTTTTTTACTAAAGTTATTTAGGAATTTTTTCATTATAACATGTAGTTTATCTACTTAGTTTTCTTCTTTTCCCGGAGAACCCCTTTAAGGTAGAGACATTATTATTTTGCTAATAGTCTCATAGTGAACTATGAAGACCAATAAAGCCAATTTGAAGCTAAGAATTAAATATTATTTTATAAGAAGGTGTGATGTGTGTGGTCTATTTTACCTTCTGGTTGATGTGTGTTCATGCATACTGTTAAGCCTTGGTAAAACATTTTCTGTTTGTAAGGTTTGCTCCTAGGTCTGATTGTATGTGGCACTTTTGTCCTTGGGCACTATGGCTACTGATTTTATCAATGCTCTTGCCTCTGCATTAGGTGGTGGTAGCAAAAGCAGTGCTGAAATTTTTCACTTTATTAAATGGTGGACATTGCTGTGCTGTACCATGGTGCAGTAGTGTCCATTAGGGGGAATTTAACCTATAGATGCCTTGGTTTGGCATCATTCCGGGGTTGTAGCACGAGGTGTGTGAAGTGCATAGGGAAGTGTATATAATGGGGCTCAGCATCCCACTGAAGGATAAAGCCTAGGCAGTGTCTGTGATAGACTGCCAGTGAGGCCCAAGTGTGATTAAACCCAAGGATGAAATGGTTCTAACAAATAGCTCTTGCACCACTGGAAAAGATACTAAAATGAGTCAGGGTTCTGAAGCTACATAATCTAGAGGCTGGTGCCTGTAAGAGCTGGAATCCCAGATAGTAGGGGATGGTAGAAGGTGACTGAATATGAAGGTCCAGCTTGATTATGAACACTGGTTAGGACTGAATCAATCTATAAGCCAACCTCAAAAGTAGAGATAATTTCTCTCCTCAAAGGACATTGTCTGCAATAAGGCTTGTGGGCACAGGTTGTATGAGTATGGTGGGACCCACAATTTTCTTTTGAGTGTGCACCAAACCATGTGTAACTAAAAATTACAATTGTGAGGCAGAATTTAGAATTTATTTGTGGTCACGACTAAGAGCTCTTAGTCACAAAGACATTTTATGTGTCTTGGTTTTTTTTTGTTTTTTAATTATGTTTTATTGGAGACTATACAATAAAGTGTGTTAGTTCTTTTTTATACTAATTTTGAGTGCTGGAGGATATTCTTGAAACAAGTGCCAATTATTTAATCTACAGCCGGATGTTTTCCCCTTGCACTGAGAACCTATACAGGCATTGATTCTGCACAAGTATAGATTCCAATTGAGCAGAATGGGTGAGCTGATTTTTGTTTCATTTTTTTTAAGTCTCTCCACTTCCATCACAGTTCTACCTCCTTATTTTTTTTCTCCTTGCATCACCAGCCTTCTTGTAATCCTAAATGGTTCATTTATCGATGTATAAAGCTTAAAATTACAAAAACTTGGAAACCTTTAGCCATTTTATTGATGCTTCACTGACACAAATAATTATACATAATAATAATTACATGTAAATAAGATAAAGGATAATTGCTTGCATGTAGACACTGTTTCCTCTCAACCCTGCAGAACCTCATGTATGACTATGGACAAGGCTTAATGGCTTATGTAAATGAAGTGCACCAGTGGCAATTGAGGTCAGCAAAGTACTAAAATGCTTTACTTCTGCAATTTTACATAACAAGAACTCTGTGATTACAAGTACTATTCACAGAGCTTGTTGAGTCACTCTCTTCTCTCAATGTTCTTTTCTAAGTGTCAACCTGTCTCTGTTTGATTACTGCTAGAGAGCAGGGAAAGTCTAATAAGTACTTTTTCCTTTGGTATTATAGTAAACGGTGGAACCATAAGAGAGACAATCACATCCATTGGGCACATTGATATTCCAAATACACACTGAGATGAGAAATAATGGTTCAGTGTAGCCCACCCTCTTCTCATTTTCAATTCATTTCATTCACTCTTTCCCTATCACAATGTTCTTCAAAATTATATTTTCTATAACAGAATGAATTTTCCTAGGACGTTAAAATTTCATTTTTGATATTCATTGTTGGGACTATATTTATTTGTGTGATGCCAAATATTTTAAATTGGCATACATTTTTTCTTTTTTACTGATGATGTGACATTTAGCAACACATTGGGGCACATGTATGAAAACTGTCTCAGACTAGATAGTCGTACATCTCATTAGGTTAGTGTAGCATTCGGTAATATGTAGTATGAAAGTGTCTTATAGCACTTTATAAATGTTCCCATTGAGAGACGCGTTTTTGTGCCAAAAAAGTGTCTCAAAAAGTGTCTGCGCCAAAATTTGTCTCAGTCTGGACACTTTGAAATTGGTACAGATTAGTAAACACTTTTTCTGACATATTCTGTCGGACACCATTTATACATGTGTTTAATCTTATGAATGAGGCTTGACACCCCACCGAAGAATTGGCATGGACAAAAGTGTTTCATACACATGTTGGAGAGGACCAACGACAGTTTTTTGCCGGACATCACGTCAAGATTCTATAGCCCATTTATACATGACTCCCATTGTTGTCACTATACTTGGGCTTGTTGCTTCATCTGGTAGGCACAAAATAAATGAGCAATGCCTTCGGTATTTATTGATCCTGATGTGCCTAAAAGGATTGTCCAGAGAACTCCCCCTCCACCTCAAAAGCACAACGAAGTCTCAAATTACATGTCTGAATTGTAACTCATCTACCCATACCTCCCAACCATTCCTATTTTGGCAGTACAAGCCCGATTTGGAAATGATGTCCTGCTGTCCCAGGATGGCTGTCCTGACTTTTCAGAATGTGAAAAGTACTATGCTGTGCAATAAGGTATTCAGTGTCTGGGAAAGCTGGGTGATGCCCCATCTGTAGGTGTTTTTTTTACAGGTTTCCCTTTGGGACTCACTGGATGGATTCACTGATGGATTCACTGGACTATTTTAGAACAATGTTGCATCTATTTATTTAATAAAATGGTCAACAGGGGCTGCTGTTGGGGAGTCGTTTATTTAAATTATCTTTTTATATTTCTGTGTTTTTATTTCCATTTTCTTCCAGTGTTAGTAATAGAGGTGTCTGACAGATGCCTCTCCATTACTATCACTCAGGCTTGGTGTCAGCCTGCGGTGCTTTTCGTCACTGCATTGCTGAAAATAACTGTATGTCACTATTACCCCAGTACCCAACGCACCAGGGGTATTGTGAAGAGCCAAGTTACCATCTGAAGGTGGACCCTCTAATGTGATGATCTGCTTTTGTGGTAGCTACGAGCTGGTATTTTTTGGATGGGAAGGGGCTTCTATCCATGGACCTTCCCATCATGATAGTTTTACCTTGGCTGCTATGACTCCTATCAGAGAAGATGTCCCTTGTGAGTCACTAAATTTAACTGCACTGTAATAACTTATATGTCTGCAGAGCACCTGGTCTCTACCCCCATATGGTCACTGCATGTCAATAAAATATGTCTGCAGAACCCCTGCATACAACTGTTATCTACCCCCATGTGGTTACTGCATGGTGATGATATTTGTCTGCAAAGGACCTCGTACAACTGCAATTTGTTCCCATATGGTCATTATATGGCCAAAATTTTGGCAGTAGTGGAAGTAGTGTAATGGTTTATATTCAGGAACATTATGGTGATATTATTCAGTCACTATGTGGTTGTGATATGTAATCAAGGTGCGGTGGTATTTTTCAGTCACTATGTGGTGATGATATGTAGTGGTATTATTAGGTCACTATGTGGTGATGATATTTAGTGGTATTATTCAGTCACTATGTGGTGATCATATGTGGTGGTATTATTCAGTCACTATGTGGTGATGATATGTGGTGGTCATCTGCGGTGGAACTATTCAGTCACTATGTGGAGATGATATATAGTGGTATTATTCGGTCACTATGTGGTGATGATATTTAGTGGTATTATTCAGTCACTGTGGTGATCATATGTGGTGGTATTATTCAGTCACTATGTGGTGATGATATGTGGTTGTAATCTGTAGTGGTTTTATTCAGTCACTATGTGGTGATCATATGTGGTGGTATTATTCAGTCACTATGTGGTGGTGATATGTGGTCACGATATGTTGGTATTATTTGATCTTTGTATAGTGGTATCATTGATAATATTAGTCTTGGTTTTGTCAGTAACAGTATGATGATATTTGCTCCTTGTAAAGCGGTGTTATGTGGTCACTGTATGTCTAAAATATAGAGGTATCATCCATAGAACATTGTCTTACAGCTATTTGTATGGATTTCTGCATATACAATACATTACTTTACATAAATACATATTAATAGACTCCAGTATCGCTGCTGTTGTGTTGGCGCTGGTCTGCTGTAGGGGACGTTGCATGATTATCTTAGGTGGTGCGTGGTTAGAGGTGTGTCCTGCTGCAAAATAATTTGTTTTGATGTGGTTGGAGACGTGGCCTGATGTGTTTCTCTTTGAAATCTCTAAAAATTGGGAGGTATGCATCTACCTGTGATGTTTTCTGTGTAAATTTGAGGATTTCTCATGCTGTATGTAGCCTTGTGTCTCTGCAGCTGAACAGCAACATTTCCTGTTTACTGATAAACTGTTAAACCTCAGTCTTATTGCATACCCTGTTTCCTATCTCATGTTGAAAGCCTTGGGAGGCAGGACCAAAAGGGTATAGCTTCAAACGCTGCCCTGAAAAAACACCAAACCCATTAGGTCTCCTGATTTCCTGGGTTTGACCCCTCAGAGTTTTTCATTGGACAACCTTTTAATGGCCATATCTATATATAATTTTATTTGGATAGCTATGATGGCTCTGTGGTGGTCCATGATGACTTGCAGAACTAATATCATGGATTTAAAGCTGAACTTGTGTAAAGTTGGCATGTTCACGTAAGGACATATATAACATGCAGTAGATTTTTTTTTACACTAGTTTTCTGACTGTTCTTTTCATCTAAAGTTTTTGCCAAAACATCCTCAATCCAGTGAATAGAATTGATTTTCAGTTGCAGAAATTTCTGGAACAAATGTAAATCTCCTCTAGGTGTCTCAATTTTATTCTGTATGCCAAACTGGTTATTTAGCTCCCTATACGGTGTCTCTATTTGGCTGGTGTGTTTAACCAAAGATTAAAATAACATAGAAGAAATATCAAGACTATACTAATATAAAGACTTTTCCTAAATTCTACCATTGTATGCATCTGTTTTTGTTCTCTGCTTGTGTTGAGAAATAACAGAGGGATGGTACAACACAAAATTTAACTGAACAACCGAAACAACTCAGGTGAGTTGGCAAGTCCTCCTAGGAGTCTGATTATGCTCACCTACTCCTGATTGTCTTTTGCTTTAGTTTCCACTATGGCCGAAAATACTCAATCTTTTATCATTACATTGTTCTGGTCCAAAGGAAACCAAAAACAATGTGCTATGGGGTTGTTGTCAACCCAGACCCTTACAAGCAAGTGAGACTATCAGGATGGATTCCTCAATATATCGAATTCATAGCCACAATTTTTTAAAGAAGAAAAGCTTTGACCAAATTAATAGAAGAAAAGTTACATACGTGCTCTGATGTGAAGGCAACCAGTCTTGGGATTGCTGACATTCCCTTCTCTTTAACTTCTGGGAACATCTTGAAACGTGCAATCAACATAGCATACAAGTTAGATATGGCACCACCTGGAGTCCACAGTAATACAATGTTACTTTTCCATTAAATAATGAATACATTGTTCAACAAAACAATGTTCAGATACATACATTTATTTGTCTCAAGAGAAAGTATTGCTCTTTAGTGCACATTTTGATCAAATTGTGCATGTCACTGTAACCTCATTAAGTAAAGCCCTATCTCTAAATTTGCCTCTCCTGGTCCATAGTAGCCTCCCATCTGCCTGTGATCTTTATAAATCACTGTGACTGGAATCTATTGCCTGAATACATTGGATACTTTGGCCCCAGAAGAGGCTAAGCTAAAGATTGAGTCCCACCTGATGAGGTTACCTTGAATTTGATCAAAATGTACACTAAAAACCTGATGCTTATACATATAGAAAATATAGCAGTAATCCAGTTTAAAATGATCTACAAATGCAATGGATACAATAGAGTTGTCATTACAGCATATCCCCTCAGCTTTAATGACAACAAGACAATCTATACAGTAAAGCTGAAGAATATGCTACAGGAAATGTTAGCCTAATGTGTCTGTGCCTGTGGCCACTGTGAGAAATACAACATATAAATTATATTAATGATCCTTTTAAATTAAGGGGCTAGTATGTTCCCTGTGAAATAACAATTCTGGAGCCTCTTCTCTTATAACTCTGTATTGTGCTGTTCCTCTGTCATTCCTCTAACTCATGTATAACTGAATCAGCCAAATGGGTGTTACCATTCAAGTTTTCAGAGAGGCGTGTCCCTGCACACACTGACTGTCAGTACTGACTGTACAATGTCAGGCTGAGCTCAATCACACCACAATTGGTAACACCCAGCTGACAGATTCAGTAATACATTTCTGAAAGGAATAACAGAGGAACAGCACAACACAGAGTTATAAGAGAAGAGGCTCCAGAATTATTATTTCACAGGAAACACAAGTAATTACTAAAGCAGACCTTTCAGGAGATGTCACAGGTCCTCTTTAAAGGGATTTTGCCAAAAAATTTGCCACAGATTTAAGGACTGGCTTGTCCTGCTTCATCTATCAAGTTGTTAAAAAGGGTGTGTATGATTTGTTTGAACTACATATCATGTGATCCAGCAGGTTTGACATCGCCATGCCTTTCCCCACAGTGTGCTCACCCTAGTCAAACAAAGATCTGTTTATGTAAAGGGACGTGAGTAGCCACAATGTAGCTAAGTAGTTAGCACTTCTGTCTTTCAGCAAAGAGGTCCTAGGTTCAAGTCCCTGCAGGAATCAAACATGGATTTCTCATCGCACATACCTGATTGAGGTTTCTTTTTTATATTTATTTGAACTGTTTGACTAATTACTAAGGAGTACAGAAGACAAGAATAGAATAATAACACTGGGGGTTGAATATTCACTCAGTAGTGAGTGTATGTGATCACTAGGCAGGAAAGAGACTGACAGTAGCTGCCTGAGAGTAGAGGTGATGTTTGAGCATGTGCGGCAAGGAGTGGAGAGCACTCGTCACTGGTTGTATCCAATAGAGACAAGTTGGACACTATGAATCACTAAGGTAGCAGCTAAAACAAAAATGCTACAGAATTTCTAATACTGATGAATAGTGAAAATGTTTATTATCTAATTTGGATACTTCCCACATCAATTTATGATAAAACCCCTTTTAGGTTTTGTTTTTTTTCTATGTGGAGAGTCACATAAAACAACACAAATAAAGACAATGTGCCTTATGCATAAATACTATCTAGCTGTAAGACTTTCTTTGTTGCCCATAGTAACCAGAGTCAAGCTTTTATTTAACCAGAGCACTATATATAATGAAAGCGGAGCTGTGATTGGTTGTTATTAACTCTGATTGGTTGCTACAGGCAACAAAGACAGTCTTACTGATAGACAGTTTTCATACATAAGGCCCAATGTGTTTGTTTTTTTTTAAATAAAACCTAGCTTAAGTAATGTATTGCAATTTATATATCACTGAGGCGAACATGTCTGAAAACTGTCTTGGTCTAAGACTTTTCTTCTTGCCCATAGAAACCAATCAGCATTCCCCTTTCATTTCGTATAGAGCTCTGAAAGAATGAAACAGGTGCTCTGATTGGTTGCTATGGGCAACAAGAAAAGGCTTAGACCAAGATAGTTATCAGACATGTCCCCCTTAGTCTTTAGAAACTGTATCTAGCACCTATTTCATCATTAATCCTGTTTGTATTACCGCTTCCAGTAAGAATAAACTTAAGCAGCTCTGATAAATGCAAGTGAAGGCAAACTGGCTATCAGGGCTGGACAGGCTAGCTGGATACACTCAGCTCATTTTAATACTCAGCTACAGGTTGCTGGTGGGTATGAGGAAGTGCCTACCCTGGATAAATAGAGCTTGATTGCTTGGCCATATTGAGTGTCCTAGAGGCATACATATTTAAATCATTGTAATTGCTGCACAGTTGATATTCTGAGGAACTCTCTGGGACACAGATGAGTGCGCAGTGTAGCTGACAGGGGGTATCCTCGGGATATCATCTGCCCAGATCACAGAGAAAAGTATTATACTCTCATGCATAGAAAATGCTTACAGGGAAATAATTAGTAATGGAAAAAAGGACTATGAGGGCTTCAGAAAATTAATTCATGCAAACATAGTGCGGATATGTTAAGCTGCCCCAAAAGGCCAAAATAATTGTGCAGATGAAAACCAGAATTTACTGTACATAAAAATAAAATGGCTGCACCAAGACGGACAGTTTTCACAGGGTTGTCTGATTTTTGCAATCAAATTTTTGTTAGTGGGGTCCTTGAAAATGCATCTGGGACCCCCAGGTGATCTGCTGTATCCTTCGGAGGACTATGGTGGCAGGTCTTTAGCCTCCTTCCAACAGAGCAGCAGTGAAACATTACCTGGTGCACTACTAATAGGTTCTGGAAATCAAAAGGCTTCCAATGGCATCTAAAACTGAAATTATATTTGAATTTGCTCTCTGCTCAAGCAAATTGATGTGGACGACGACTGACCTTCCTTTAGTAAATGAAAATGCTCTAAAAGAATGTTAACATGGCATAAAAGGGATGCTGAAAAATCCAGGCATATTTCAAGGGAGTGATGCAAATAGTTTATGCAAATTTTTTATACATTTTGCTTTGATGCTTTTTTGTGTGATTTGTGCCTGTTTTTGTTGCATAATTTCATGCATTTTTCAGCACAGCTAACTACAGTTTGTTTGATGAATTTTTTCACACATTAGGCATAAAGAGATGCACTAAATTAAGCATTAAACTAAATATACATATTATTGTTGCTTTTTTGCAATTCCCAATACAAAATTGCTTGCATAAATTGGCGGTATCCATCAGAATAACGTGAAAAAAAAACTACCATGGCCGGCTCCTTAGACATAAATAGAACAAATGTTGTATTACTTAGACTACATTTACTCTTTTTGTTAGGCTTACATACTTAGGGCCACATGCATGAAAACAGTCTGGGACTAAAACTCTTTGTTGGCCATAGCAACCAATCAGAGCGCTCTGTTTCCTTTTTCCAGAGCACTAGATGAAATAAAAGGGGGCCTCTGATTGGTTGCTATGGGCAATAAAGAAAGTGTTAGACCTAGACAGTTTTCATACATGTGGGCCTTAGGGGCAGTTTTCTGGTGTGTTTTTCAGTCAAAAACCTGTCGTATCCCTATTCTATATATGTATGAACAGTCGTATGCTCAAATGTGGCGCATTATGTACCAGACATGGCACTTTTGATTGCTTGAGTGTATCACGTCAGAGTCGTACTATTGTGCCAAACTTTAGCACAAAACGTACGAATGCACCAAAGTTTATCGCATAACTGTCGTGGAAATCCATACTAGCTTCAAAGTGGCATGACTGAGACAAATTTTGCTGTAGAATGGGACACATGTACAACGTGCTGTGAGAGACTTTCAAACATACTGGCACCATCTACACTCTTCTAAAGTGATTTAAAACTGCTGTGTCGGTGCCAGATTTCATACATGTCCCCCTAAGGGCAACATGTATGAAAACTGTCTAGGTCTAAGACTTTCTTGGTTGCCCATAGCAACCAATCAGAGCCCACAGCAACCAATCAGAGCTCAGCTTTTATTTTTTCAGACACTATATGAAATTAAACGTGAGCTCTGGTTGGTTGCTATGGGCAACAAAGAAAGTCTTACACCTAGACAGATTTCATACATGAGGCCATTACTGTGTGAGAAACAAACCTGCAGTCTACCACATCTTTGTTTCCCCCACAAAAAGCATATATGGCTGGGAAGCAGAGCAAACATCCAAATAGGACTAGCTTTATTGAACAGAGGTCTATTGCGATATTCATCAAGGTACTTTTTATATACTAATGAAGTGTGAACTCATCCTAAAACACACAATTAAATGCCAAGAATAGACATGCACTCCTGTTTCTGAAAATAAGACACCATGGGGGACACTTATGAAATGGGCTGCACCAGTTTTCTGGTGTAAAGCCCGAGAAAAAGGTTGTGCACCAAAAATGGATGCCCAACATCCTCATGTCTGCGCCAATTCTACAGGGTTGTGCCGCGTCACGTTCATAAGGTTAGACACATTTATGAATGTGTCTTGACAGAATGGGGGACATGTATGAAAACTGTCTAGGTGTAAGGCCCCGTTCATACGACGGATTTGGCCGCGGTTATGGCCGCGGGTTCGGACGTGGTTTCCGCGGCCAAAACCGCGGCCAAATCGCGTCTAGTTTATTAACATGGTTTCCTATGGGAAACCGCGTTAATATTCACACTCCACAGGTTTGGCCGCGGCTTCGGGGCCGCGGCCAAACCCGCACGTGTGAAGAACTCTCCTGTCAATTCCTGACAGCGAGTTCTCTGCGCGGTGGCCGCGCGGTGCTGCCGCGGGCATCGCCGTGGGTGGTGCACGGCGGGACGCGGTTTGCGCCGCAGTTTGCCCCCTGCTATTAATTTGCATGGGGCAAACCCTCGGCGCAAGCCGCGCCCCAAACCACGCCCCTCCCGCGCCGAGACCACGTCCACCGCCCGCGCCGCAAACCCGTGTCGGGAGACGCGAGCTTGCGTCACGGTCCGAGGAGGCGCCGGCCGCGGGAACCGCGGCGAGAGCCGCGGCGTGACCCGCGGCCAAAACCGTCGTGTGAACACATTTATAAAGTGCTTTGAGACACTTTTATACCTATTGACGTGGCTATACTAACCTAACGGGACTTACTACTGTCCATACATGTGCCCCATGTGCACCAAAGATGTGTGATCCATAGAACAGAATGGGACGCTTCAGGTGTATTTTAGGTGTATTTGAAAATGTTTTTGGTTTAACAAAAATTTTTTTAAATGCTTCCTGTATTAACATACAGTAGTCATTGCTGTCCATAATAAAGCCTTGGGGCAACATGTATGAACCTGCCGTCGACTCGCCAGTTCTACCTCTGTTTTTAATAGTGTGTGATCCGACAGTATTTATGAAAGTGTCCCACAGCACTTTATACATATGTTCCTGTCTACGCCAAAAATAGTTTCAGACAGGACACTTTGAAACTGGTATCGATTTTCTAAGACAGTTTTGTGCAAAACTTTGGTGCATTTGTACGTTTCATGTCAAATTTTGGTGCAATCGTGCAAATCTGGCACCCCCCTGTAAACTTGGTGCTTTCAAAAGTGTTGGGTCTGGTGCAGATTGCATCAAGTTTTGCCTTAAGACAGTTCATACATCTCTAGAAATGGACTGCAATAGTTTGCTTGGCTCAAAGCACACCCAGAAAAATGGCACAGCCCTGTTCGTACATGTTGCCCTATGATTTTTTCACTGTGACATGTCAGTCATTCACCTACAGATCAGCTTCACAGTCAGCCTTGAGTTATTCTGATTGGAAGATTATAAAGTAGCTGGTAGACTTCCATTTGATGTGTGACGAACCATAACCTGTGACTTAGAGAAATAATATTCCCTTCAGTTTTACTCCCAACCTGCAAGCATCCTATATTATTTTTGTGGATCACATTTTTAGGCTATATACTGACTGAGGGCGACCTTCAGCGGATCCAAACATTTTCCTTAGGACCTTACCTAGTAATATCACTAGGGCCCCTTCACACTTATATTTTGCAGAACATTTTTTTGGGCCAAAATAAATCTTTAAAAGCTGCATTTTATTTAGTTTTAAACTTCATGGGCGTCATGTCAGAAAAGAGGCGCCGCCACGTCGGTTTTAAGGCGCATTAAATAAGTGTATAGTGCGCCTGAATGAATGAACCGGTCAGAAATCTGCCGTCTGGTATATCTTGCATAGAATAATTGATGCACCTAATCTAGGTCTTAGCAAATCATTGCTAGCATATTTGATGCGCCTACTTCAGGCAATTCAAATGTGTTGTGCCTGGCATATAATGTGCCTAGTTTTGGTGTACTACAGTTAATTTATATAGAGAATAGGGCGTCAACAGTTTTTTGGCGCAAAATACACCAAAAAAATGGTGCAGCCCTAATGGGACATGTCACCCATGTGTTTTTTATGCAGTTTTTGTAGCATTACCTGTAATAACTGTCTGTAGTCTTTATGCATTTTTGGTGCATTTTTTCACCATAAATCATATGATCCATCACAATATTTGCAATGTGGAAAAACACTGCAAAAAATGCAAAAAAAATGGAGGTGTACAGAGAAAAAGAGCTACATACTGCCTGAAAAAAAACTTCACCGCCAGCATGCTGCATTTTGAAAGAACTCCAAAGGGGTTTTGGCAAGAAGTCATTTCATACCTGCTTTATCCAGCTTCAGTTTTTATAGTGCTCAAAAGAGGGTGTGTGTTATTTGTTTGAACTGCATATCATGTGACCCATCAGGCTTTATACACAACGTACCAATAAGAAAAAATGGGGTCCACACCTGGTGCCCAAAGGAGCCACTGGAACATGTAAGAGCAGTAAAGGACATGTAGTACTGCGCTGTAATGTAGGGAATTGCTACTAGACTGCCAATCACTGCATGCACCTCACTAATAAATGTAAGAGCAGTACAGGACATGTAGTACCGCACTGTGCTGTAGAGAGGCTCTACTAGACTGCCAATCACTAAATGCACCTCACTAATACATGTAAGAGCAGTACAGGACATGCAATACCACACTGTACTGTAGAGAGGTGCTATAAACCTCCAATCACTGCATGCACCTCACTAATACATGTAAGATCAGTACAGGACATGTAGTACTGCGCTGTACTGTAGAGAGGCACTAATGGGTCACCAGTCACTGCATACACTTCACTAATACAGAGGACTTACAAGTAAAATGTTCATGATAATTGATTAGATCTTCCATCAATCACATGAGCCACAGATCTGCAGTGTATGGAGAGTGTGGTTTTAAAATACAATGTCCCAAGAAAGACCATTGTATGCTGAAAATATTGTATCCTGAGGCCACTGTAACTTGTCAACTGTATATTTATATTTGAGATACAGCATCATACAGTAAATATCCATGTACTGGAGGTACAGTGTATATCCATGTACTGGAGGTAAGCTGCAATATCAAGCATAAGTAATTAATAAGGTTTGGGCTGTTTTTTGAGTCCTCCAATCTCAAACAATCGCTTTATGGCATTTCATTGAAACTGATAAGTCAGCATGAAATAAAATGTCTCCTTTTCAAGGTCAGACTTTTAATGCATTCTCTAGTCCAAAAAGATAACCACAGTAATTTTTTTTTTGCAGTTTGATCCTAAAGGTAAAACTAATTCAATGGTTTCTTTTGCCTCAAGAGCATGAGGGCAAAAAGGGCAAAAAGGGCAAAAAAAAAAAAGAATTGTTTGATAAGAAATCTTCTATCAAACAATAGATGAGATGAGCTCCCTCCACAATAAATTTCTACTATCTTTGCTACCCTAATGGTGTTAAGCAAATGATTGGCCTGTCCTTTAATGATCCCTTTAATACTATATATAACTAGTGTCTTTTGTACCGAAATCTCTACAAATTGTATTCTCTGTGTGTTAGAAGTGGGAGCATTTAGAACTGCAAGGCAAATGTCTCATCTGATTATCTTTCCTACAGAGCACAATTTATGCTCATGGTAATGTGTAGTTTGCTTTGAGGGCTGTATACATCTTTCTAAATTAAATTCATAGACTGTCAGCAGTTATGTTCAAAATAGAACTCTATTACGTGTGGGGCTCTAGATAATAGCACCGGAAATATAAAGAAATTATCAAAGATATTATTTTAGGCTTTTAGATTATGATAATTTACCTGGAGAAAATATTCCATCACCGCTTCCTCCAGGCCACCCAATCATTTCTCTCATTTTCTTTAAGGTGACATATTCTAGCAGCACAAATACTGGAGCAATTTCATAGGTGAACCTAGGAAAAAGAAAAGAGAAAAAAATGTTATAGTCGCTTAAATTAAAAAGTAAATAGATAGTAATATAATGAATGACATTTACTTATTGGAACAAACTCATTAAAGACAGTTTTAAAACATGAATTTTCATTTATTTATTTTTTTTAAAACAGTTAAGATTTAACCACAATAAAATGTTCTTATATGAAACATTTACAGTGGCATAGCATAGTAATATTCATATTTAATTTGCAATGTATGTCTGCTTTACAAAAAAGGTATGTGTCTTATAAAACCTCATGAAGACAAAAAGGGAAGCAGTGAAAAACAAACAGTACAATAGTAAAGGGGTCTAGCTGTTTAGAATAAATTATTTTCTGTGTTTTAGCTTAGCTCTGTGGGAATGTGAACCCCTTTCTTCTATAGATAAGGAAAATGAGGTAGAGAAAACAATGAACATTTGTAGTACATACTGTATATGATCTACATGTACACTTAGATCCTTGATAACAGGCGATTCTCACAATTATTCTCCCCCTAGGAAATATGATGCTTGCATATTATTAATACTCGGATGGAGTACACATTGAACCTTATTTGCTAAGTCGATGCCCAAATTCTCTCTGTCCATGTCTGCTTGCAATTTATGAACATCTTTCACAGATTGCACGGCACTTAATAGCTTGGACTTTTAGCCACTACCATTATATATGATAATTAGTGCCAACCTTTCCCTGTTCGGAATAAAAGTGGTTAGATTATACCATAAAAAAAATGTTAGTTTGGGACATCCTAAGCCAAAATGTTTTCACTCTGTCCCTAGCCCTAATCATCACACTAACCCTAAGGCTATATTCACGCGGTGTAATTATGGCACGTACAGTACGGCTGCAATTATGCCGGGTGATTTGGGAGTCGCGCTGATACGCCCATACTCCCACGGCGCATGAGGTGGGGGCGATAGGCCGCCGGCTCCATTGACATTCATTAATCGCGGTGCGTATTTGCTGCAAGTAATTGACATGTCAATTATTTCCCCGCGCGTAAAATACGATCGCATTGTACGAGCAGGGAGAGGAGGCGTAATACATAGTTCTCTACAAGAACTATGGATTACCGTAAATTTCGGAACGCATCTTGCTCGTATTAAAGCGCAAATACGATGCGAAATGTGTGCTGAAATTTGCCCATGTGAACATACCCTAACTGGATATTCACATGAAGAGTAAAAAGACGGGGGCTGGACCCGTAGCGTGCGGAGGGGGAGGTTCCCCCCCGCATGACCCGGCGGGCCGCGCCTCCCGGGGAGGAGTCTGTGACATGCGGCTGGCTTTTAAGGCCGCCGCACGTACACAGGAAGCAGCCGCGCCCAGGAGGCACAATCTGAAGGGACCTGCGCGCGCTGCTTCAGGACTGCGATGGCCGATGTGGAGGAGGTTTTGGACCGGCTGCGGACCGCGGCCGGGTCCTGTGGCAGCGCTTGGCTGCAGGACCGTGTGAATGAAGCTCTGCAGATAGCGGATGCGCCGTCTGCGGCGCGAAGGGGGGGCGCAGGGCCAGCCACCGTAGCGCCTGAGCCCTGATGTGACCCCCAGAGCCCGGAGACGCCGGGGAAGCCCCTCTAGGGACCCTCCAGCCCGGGGTGCCCTGAGGTCGGCACATGGTATTGGGCCCAGGGCCGGGAGGAATTCTGCTAGGTGCCCGGGCTCTGCGGAAGGCGGCAGGCTCCGCTCTGTGGTTGGGGCGGTGGCTGCTGCGCCTCTGGGATTGGCTGGAACTTCGACAGCGGCAGGCCGCCCCGGTGATGTGCCGGCCTGGGGGCCCTGCCAGGTGCGTCCAGAGGGTGGAGAGTCAGCGTCGGCTGGTCTTGGCCAGAATTCAGTGGGTGACGGACGGCTCTTGGCCGGCTCAGGCGGTGGAGGATTCTTGGATTCGTCGGCGGGGGTTTAAGTCCCCGCGGTCCTTGCAGGAGGCGTATGTGATGCCGCAGGGGCGATCCCGTTCCAGATCTTCTTCTGTATCCAGCCTTCTTCCGGCCAGTGGCAATCCCTCCTCCGGTGACCATCTTCAGGGATCCTTGGTGGCGGCTGGCGGGGTCGCAGCACCCGTGGAGCCGGGTGAGTATACGTCTATGTCTTGTCTGTTTCCTCCTATCTTTCTGTCGCAGGGCGCAGCGCTTAGTCAGGTCCCGGGGGCTTTGGGGCTTGGCGGGGCTGAGGGCGACATGGCAGGGTTAGTACGGTTGGCGGCCGGGGTACAGTAGTTGCTGGCGAGGTTTAGTGAGACGGGTTCTCCGGTTAGCGCTTGGGGTCTGGCGTTGTCTGCGGGGTTGGGCACGGCGGCGCAGGCCCCTATGGTACGGGGTACCACGGTTTCGGTTCAGATAGATAAAGAAGGGCAAGGGGATGGGGTTCGTTTGGACGATAAAGCGAAAGGGGAGGTTTATGTTTGTTTTGAGGGTCCCCTAGGTTCCCACTTGAAAAAAGAGGTGAAGGAGAAGATCTGGAAAGACGAATACGTCAAGATTTTTTCACTTCTCCCTCTTGAAAAATTTAATTTAGATAAGGGCAAGAGGGACGAGAGTAAGGAGGAGGAAGAGAAGCGCCGTTGGCGTCTGATTCCGAAGACTTTTACCAACTGGCTGCAGGCGTTTGCCATTTTGGCTAGTGTAATTGGGGAAAAAGCTCCAGAGCATTGTTCGGCTCTGTTCTGCTATTTGGATGCGATCGGGGAGGCGCAGAGGGTTTATGGGGGACAGGCTTGGCTTCGGTACGATGAGCAGTTCCGCCAGAGGAAGGCGGTGCGGCCATCGATTAGGTGGGATAATAAGGATATAGGTTTGTGGCTGCAGGTTATGGGACCTGCGCGATACGGGCAGTCCTTTCAGGGTGGGACCGGCGATGCCGGTCATTCGGGCGGAGCCTCTGGAGGGTCCTCAGCCTCGGGAGTTCAGAAGTTGGGGCTGTGTTGGCTCTTTAACGAGGGCCACTGTAAGTTCGGGGGGGGGCTGCCGGTTTAAGCATTTGTGCTCCGGGTGCAATGCGGGTTCCCACGGCTTGTCTAGATGCAGCAAGAAAGGAAAGGGGTGTAGCACAGGTTCGGGTGGACAGGGGTCAGACGCCGGTGAAGGTGGAAAGAATGCGGGTGTATCTCGCCAGGTATCCGGATAGGGCAAGTGTGGAGTTGCTGGAGCGGGGTTTTGAGGACGGTTTCCGTATCCCGTCCCCTTTGCATGAGGTCCCCTTCACCACTAGGAATCTGCGTTCCGCTATGGAACACTCAAGGGTTCCATAGGGTTGCTGCAACACTACCATCTGCTGTTTGTTGAACTACAAGTCCCAGCTGGCCCCTCTGCAACATCCAACGCCTATGCATCATTGTATGCCATTTTCCAATTCTCTTTGTCACATAAGAAGATACCAATATTATAAATTACATATAAAGTTACGTGGCCCTGTTACAGAATTTACCTATGAGCTATGACCTATGTGATATGATGACTCTTGCCTTTGGAGATGTCACTTCCTTTATAAAGGTCAACATGAAACTCAAAGACTATATAGTACTTTAGTTCTAATTAATAAGGGAGTAGCTATAGAAGATGCAGATCTAGCAGTGGCACCCAGTCTAAGACATCAATATTAGAAATGGCACATGGCAGAATTTTGCCCAGGAGCCCTAAGTTATACCCCTGATCATTTTTTCACAGTAAGAAGGAAAGATAATAAACAATATTACTGTAAGTCATGAACCAGATTTGTTTTTTATGGACTTACCTAAAGGTTTTTCAAAATAAGCACATCTGAAATGTCACACAGGACACTACATTAAACCCAGATATCTGTGGACTGAGCTATAACACACAGCAAGGGAGCGGCATAGTAATGTTTTCCTATAAGAGACAGCTCAGCCATGCATGTTAATACCAATCTCTGTTATATTCACACTAATTACAGAAATGATTTGGTCTTCATTGTGTCCAAATATCTTAATGGGTATAAGAACGATGGTGTGTCAGTGACCAGCACTAACAAAATAAATGAGGAATTATACTGTCTAGATTCATTCACATCCTTTTAGATTTTGTTTTCCAAAATCATCAGAAAGCTCCACTGATGATACTTAATACATCGTTTTGCCACCATCACCAATGTAAAGTCTACAACCAAGAATATTTGTTTTGTCATTGTGGTATCTTTCACTTTTGAAGTTTTTAAGGGAAAACCAAAAACATAAACGTTTTTTGGGCTATTAACCTTTTAATCCCCTATGTAAATTTTTCCCCCTTTTTGGGTTTTACTTTCTCTTTTTTTCATTTTTTTAATTCTCACTTTCACTTCCTGGAAAAATCTGAGTAAAAAACCCAATCCCCATTGGGTTTTTATTTTGGAATTTTCCCCCTAAGTGAATGGGAGAGCCAAATTTTTTTTTTGCTCTTGTTTGCTGTGGTTATAATAACAGTGAGTATAGAAGGGAAATGAGAAACTGGGGGGGGCCATAATGGCCTTTTATTTGCAATTCAGTAACATGAAAATATGCATATGAAATTTTTTTTTTATATATTTAGGCCCCAATCTCCCCCCTTCAATCTCCCGACACAATCCTGCCTTTCCCCTTTACTTTTTTTTATTCCCCTAAATTTTTTTTTGGGACATACCCTAGGGTATTCCCGTGCTGAATTTTGGGGACCTCCCCCTCTACATTTTGCTATCACAAGTTTTGTTTCCCCCCCCTTTTTCATGCCTACCCCAATTTCCGCCAAAGGATGGGGGAAATTCCTCAAAAATTTCATGCCCAAAAAGACATCCCTTTTGGCGACCTTCCCAACACCCCCCAAAAAATTTTTCCTTTTGGGCTTTTTGGGGGCAAAACCACTTTTTGGGGCACCATATTTTGTTTTAAATTAACAAATCAATTTAAACCCCAAAAATAGGCGCATTAAAAACGCCAGGCATGAAACTTTGTAATTTCCCCCTAAAAAAGGTGCGCTTTGTGTGCCCCCGGGGCCCCCCCGCAATGGGGGCCCATTGAGGGGGCATTATATATGTTATGCGCCCTCGTCGGGCAATTTCGCCTTCCCATAGGGCCAAATTTCTTTTAAAATACCCCAAAAAGGATATATGTGCCAAGAGGGCAATTTCCCTTTTTTGCCGGGATTCGCCTTTTAGGCCAATGCGCCCTTTTTTGGTGCAATGGGGCCTTTTAAAGGGACATTTAAATTTTTTTTATGCAAAGGGAAAACAAAATTTGCCGATTTTTGGAAGGATCGGCCCTTTTTGGGGGCACTTTACACTGATTTAATTTTCCTAAAAAAATGGGCCCCTTTTTTGACATCTGTTTTTGTTTCCCGAAAAAAAGTCTCACCATGCTTTTATTCCCAAAGTAAATTTTGGGTGTTGTTTTGGCCTTTAAAAATTTTGGAAACCCTTTTCAGGGTCCTGAAATGGGTTCCTGTAGGCAACTATTCCGGGGGGGCCCTTTTCATTGTGGGAAAATTTTTTTGCCGGCCTGGACCAACTTTTAGGGGGGGGGTTCCCCTAAAGGGGGGCCAGGGGGGATCAAATTTTTTTTTCCAACTTTTTTTTTTCTAACTGGAGAATTTGAACTAAAGGAACTTTACCCAAAAAAACATAAGACAAAAAAGGGATTAAAGTGGGGCAAATTTCCAAGATTAAGGAAAGGGCAGAAAAGTTTGGGGAACTTCTCTCTAAAGCATCCATGGGACCCCCAAAAAAAAATGTTTGAAATTGGACAAAACTTTTTATTTAAACCCGTGGTTTTGACAAAACAGAAAAACCCGGGGGTTGAATTTGGGCATCTATTGGGCAGTCTTGTTCTTCATTCCTGTTTAATTTAAAGGGTTCCCCATTTGAAAACAAAAGTGGGGTATAAAAAAGCTAAGTTTTTATCTGAAAAAAATATTCCCTTTTAAATCGAAGGAAAATTATTGTTGTTTTTCAAGAGATGGTGAACCAAGTAAGGTTGTGTATATAAGCCCTAGGCAACAAAACAAAAAGCCCAAATCCAATTTCAGGGAATTTAAATACTAATTTTTTTGGAAAAAATTATGAAAAATTTTAAAAGGGCCCTTTAGCTCGTCTCCTGATAAATAACAAAAAACCGGGGAAAAATGGGCATGCATGAACAGGGGGCAAACCCTAGCCCAAAAGGGGTTTATTTGGTTTTTTGGGCAAAATTTGGATCTAGGGGAGCCACCCAAACTTGTTGAAAAAGATGGGGCAGGGGAACCCCCAAAGGGGGGGGCATTTCAAGGGTTTAATAAAGTTATTTATTGGGGTTTTTTTTCTTACTTCTTACCAAAAAAAAAAAAAAAAAATTTAGCAAGACAACTTGCTATGTATGACAACATACCTCTGAATAAAAAAATAAAAAGAAGATACAGCTCACCCATATTTAATAGAGGGCAGCCTCCAGGTATCCATGAAATGTGACACATGGATAGCTTGTGGATTTAAAAGCGAATGTAGGAATTGCTATGAACTTCCTTCGTGGTGTAACTAAGAATCAAAGAGGTTCAAAACACATAACTGTGGAGGAAAAATTACCCAGCGTATTGAGGCTTTATAATACAATGGATTAAAAGCTATGTTTTATTCTTTTTTGTGAGTGGTGGAAAATGTGCTACATTGAACCTCTAAATAATATAGAGGATAATATAATAATAATAATAATAATAATATAGGAGATGTGATTAGCTTGGTGGTGTCTTGCTGAAGAATGTTATAGCCTAGAAACAGGAAGGGAATAATTCATGGCAAACAAGAAAGTAATATATGGAAATAAACGTTTACCTTTATTTCACAACACATAAATGTAAAAGTTTATTTGCATATCTAACTTTCTTGTGTTACGTGGATTCTTTCCTCTAAATAGTATAGGTATAAAATTACCAAATAAATAAACCAAAAGAAACAAAAATTATAAATTATAATCAAGCTTTAGTGTATAACAAGGCCAATATTACCAATAAAACCACTTTATTGTATAAGGGCCATATAATACTACAACATCATCACAACTTTTTAACACCAAATACTATTTCCATATCATAAATACCCAATACCATCACATGAGAACTGAAAATTAGCATCATACTGTTACTGAATACAAAACATCATGTGAAGACTAATATTACCAGGACATAGTGACCATATATTGTAATGACAGAGACTACTTCTACACATGCTCTGCAGATTGTATGAAGTAAATACAGAGCAGTTACATCCAGTCTCTCACAAGTGACATCTTCTCTGACTGGAGTTATTCCCGTTTCATTGTCTTCCCTGTCTGGGCCAGATTGGTACGTTTCTTCTGGAAACAACTTGTCTCTCCAGAAGTTTTCAGACATCTTTGACCCCTTACTTTTCCAGGACCTTCCAAATCTATTTTCAACCTCTACATAAAATCCATATCCATAGTGCCATAGGCATTAACAGTGAACTGGACTGTAACAATGTCCATGCAGTAATAGTACCCTCTTTTAATCCCACATATTAACAGTGTTTGTCTTAGTGATTACAGTTATAGTGCCCCATACAGTAAGAGTGTCTTATTTTTGTGCGTCTTTACAGAGGTAATGTCCATGTTTGTGTACCAGTAGTCAAGTTCCCATTTTTTGCCCCCATACATTATTAATGATTTCTCTTTGTGCCCCCAAATAATAATGTTAGTAATATTTTTTGTGTAGCCTACCATTATTACCTCTTTGCCCAAATGAGAAAGAAACTAACTCCATTCCCACATTGAGTGTCTGTGTCCTCTTCTACGGATTGTCACAGACAGCGCAATGCAGTAACGTTATTGTATTGCTTTACTCCAAGATGCTGACTCTAAGTTGTTTCCCATCTTTTGTAGGCAACAGGCCAAAAGCAGCCTGTGCAATACAAAACTAAAGTGTCAAGGTCGGGAGACAAAGGTTATCTGCTCCACCATAGTTTTCCAATCATTTTGCATTCAGAGGGGCTGAATACAGTTAAACATATACTCATCTGGAGATCTAAGGCGGGTTCAGTTTCCCTCAAGGCCCAATCTTGGTCACACAGCCTCTGACCTCAGGCATCACTCTACTGACCATGACACAGATAAAACTGGGTCCCACCATTATGGTGCCACCCATGACAATAGGGCCTGCTAGATATGCTAATCATGCTTTCTCCTTAAAACCTCTTTTTATTACATTTGAGCCTATTCTCCACCACCTAACAATACAGTCTCTCTTAAGAGAGGTGTCCTACTCATGTTTCACAAAATATGGAGATGGCACCAACCAGGGCTGGTACTCGATTTTCTAAGGCTCCCATATCAGCCATATGTTCTGCCACTGAGATATATGTCCTTTTAAAAAAATGGACAATTAATATCATTGCAAGAACATTTTATGTTACATTCAGAGCTTCAAGCTTGATAAATGACTAATAATAGAGCCATTTGTCTTTTTCACATGTTGTACAGAGTAAGAAGGCAATATTCATATAGTATGTGATTTTACGTGTCTTTAGTGAGTAACAATGTTTCATGATTTATGATGTGAATTATGGGCCTTATCTTGCACAATTACATCGTATTGTGGGGAGCAACAGTGTATCGTGGTTAGAAGAAGGTTAAAGGGATTTTCTCACTAGGCTGTTTAACTGGGTCTCAAGCAGTTTTACACTCACTCTGTCTCCTTAGGCTGTGGGCGGTTCTGTAGCAGTGATTAGTATATCTAACATCTCTGTGAGTAGCTGTGTTGTTACAGTGACAAATGCCGGAGATGTTATCTCTTCAGTAAACACAAGGTACACTTGCTGTGAGGACTGAAACCAATGGCTTGTCTGTAATCTTGTTAGAGATAATTAGTTTGCTCCAGAGCTCAGTCCATCAATGGGGTGTCATCACTCCCTGCTCTAAACTCTCTGATCAGATAACAGAGTTATGGTTAGGGAACAAGAGAAACCTGTGTGTACTCAGAGCACATACAATATCTCTTATCTCATGACTAAAGTAAAATCTATTAACCAATGTATTTAGAAAAAGTATTTAGTTGACTGTCACTCCATGTTGAAAGCTAATCATTTTATAGTGAGAAAACCCCTTTAACATTGTTAGAAGGGAGCAGCAGGTACAAATCACATTCTTTAAAGAATTATGTAAATGAAAAATAAACTTGGAGGAGCTCTGCTACCTTAATGCAGCCTCTTAATAACAAGCAAAAAGCCTAAAGGACTTGATGAGAAGTGAACAATGTGGCAATAGGCTACACAAACCCAATACTGGCTGATTTAGACAATGCAAACTGTTGTCAGACCCGTGTGATACAAGATTTCTGAAAGACACAATAACACAAAATACTAAAATATAGCACTAATAATAAAAATGTATCTTTCTAAAATGTTTTCCTGTTTTCTGTCTTCACTTTCCTGCTCTTATGGTACTTCCTAAGTCTAATTGATTTGTAATTAGCTCCTAATTGCCTCCTTTTTTTAGAATACTACACACTATAGCTTAATCTTGTTCAGTCCAGCACTATTTATAAATTGTCCAAGGCCACTAATGACCAATAAAAGTTGATTAAGGATGTTCTTGGTGTATACAGTGGTGCCAGTTGTTGACTCTGTCCATCTTCTCTGAAAATTGAATTTTTAGCTTCCATACAAATCATGAGCTTGGATACACATTACATTGCGGTTTGTTGGATATCTTAAAAATGCTCCAAATATATACACTTAAAGGATTTAAAGGATTTTTTTTCTCAATTTTGTTAATGACATGTTCTAAGAGCTTCTATTCATATGTTGCTTCAATAACGAAACAGGTAACTTGTGCGTTTTCAAAATCATTCCATATTAAAAATTTGCATTTTTTCAGCAAACAACACAATATGTGCAACAATGTTTCTTATTTATCTTACTCTGGGTATTCACCATACATATTATCTTCATTTCAAGATTGAACGAACATTATTAATGCAGCAGCAATAGCAAAATTCTTTTCATATATTCAAATAACTAAAAGTCCAAATAAGCAGCACAGACATAGCAGGAGTAAGTAAATATACTCATCGGAGATGGTGTCTAGCCTGCAACGTTTCGAGGGATTTACCGACACTGCACCCTCTTTGTCAAGCGTGTGAGTAATTCTGTAGGTCCTCCTCCTTTTATATGTAATCAAACAGGATGTAGGCGTGACAAAACTGCTTTTTAATTTGAACCTTACGCTATTTTCTATACATCTAATCTAAATCTTTTCTTATACTTATTAAAACACTATTGTGAAAACCTTTATTCTAAACTATCTCAATACTAACAACTACAAATGTAAAACTCACAATACCATCTCGATTAAAGGAATGCACTCCATCGCATTCCTCGTTTAACCCTTTAGGTGTTAGGGCTTCCATTTTAGTGATCCAGTAAACCTCTTTGTAACAACCGCTTCGTGGTTATAGTCTGGTCACTGCCCTCCATCAATCAATTTCTAACTATATTGTACATTCAGATCTTAGTAAACAGCGTACTAGACAAGAAGTACTATGTACTCAAAAGAGGGGCACTTTTCCGTGCCTTTCTTGCCAGAATTGTACTAGTACCATACGAGGAGAAAGCATCTCTCACCCTAGAAAGGCTACACCATTCCAATTAGAGGATACTTCACATATAATGTTATTTACATGTTGAAGTGTCTTTGTGGCTTTGTAATTATAGGGCAAACTACCAGAATGATATGTGTCAGATTAAACGAACATCGGTCCCAAATTAGATTATTTCGGTCAAAAACTGAATCCCAAGTTGCAATTAAAAAGACAGAAGACATAGGCCAAAAAGAAAAAAAGAAGTTCAGTGAAACCTCAGTCGCTAGACATTTTGCTAAATTTAGACATAATGTCAGCGAGCTTAAATGGTGTGTGCTTGAAAAGGTGGAGGGCAGTGACCAGCCTATAACCACAAAGCGGTTGTTACAAAGAGGTTTACTGGATCACTAAAATGGAAGCCCTAACACCTAAAGGGTAAAACGAGGAATGCTGATGGAGTGCATTCCTTTAATCGAGATGGTATTGTGAGTTTTAAATTTGTAGTTGTTAGTATTGAGATAGTTTAGAATAAAGGTTTTCACAATAGTGTTTTAATAAGTATAAGAAAAGATTTAGATTAGATGTATAGAAAATAGCATAAGGTTCAAATTAAAAAGCAGTTTTGTCACGCCTACATCCTGTTTGATTACATATAAAAGGAGGAGGACCTACAGAATTACTCACACGCTTGACAAAGAGGGTGCAGTGTCGGTAAATAACTCGAAACGTTGCAGGCTAGACACCATCTCCGATGAGTATATTTACTTACTGCTGCTATGTCTGTGCTGCTTATTTGGACTTTTAGTCATTTGAATATATAAAAAGAATTTTGCTATTGCTGCTGCATTAATAATGTTCGTTCAATCTTAAAATGAAGATAATATGCATAGTGAATACCCAGAGTAAGATAAATAAGAAACATTGTTGCACATATTGTGTTGTTTGCTGAAAAAATGCAAATTTTTAATACAGAATGATTTTGAAAACGCACAATTTACCTGTTTCGTTATTGAAGCAACATATGAATAGACGCTAATGTTAAACACGACAGTGGGGAATCTGTCTGTTGCTGCCTAATGATTTATTGAAAGAATAACGTCCTAATTCAATTTGAAAAAGACTGATGTGCTAAGAGCTGTAACTAGTGTTGCTTGAGGAGGCTCCTTTTTAGTTAAACACTGGTTTGACTGAACTGAATGCCCCGAACCTGAACTTTTTATGCTAAACCTAACCCCAACTCTTACCCTAACTTTAGGTTAGAGTTTTTAAAGCATGAACTTATAGTTTCAGACACCACTTCTGGTTAATGTGACATAGGGGTTAAAGGTAAGTTTAAGCCTTATGTTACGTTGACTGAACAGGATGTCGGATAAAATTGCATTAAAAGGCTTAACTCCAATATAGTGTTAGGGTTGATTTTTCTTTCATGATTTTTGCCAAAATTCAGTTCAGGCTATCTCAAATCAAAACGCTTAAAATAGTGTCAATATCAAATCCAAAATGCAACATGAGTAATATCTTTCTTATTTTTCAATTGATGCAGCAGTATGTATCCATCTGCAACAAAGCCCATTGGCATCTAACAGTTGCATCATATCGTGTCAATGGGCTAGCAGTGGTATCCTCTCCCTCAGTGAAACTATTGCCTCATCTAAGAGATTAACCAGGCAGTAGTTAAAGTAAATCCAATTTTAGCCATTGCAGTAAGATGTCTGATGTATATTGGAACTGGCACCCGCTGTTGATGGCATGTCCACAACTCTTGCGTTCCAGCCAGTGGATGCACAATTACATCCTCTTGTGGTTAGAGCAATACAACTAAGATGTAATGGTCACCCTTTTGTGGGAATAACATAGGCCAGATGTATCCCGAAAGAATGTCTTTCTGACATAGGTTTGGCTAGTATATGCCAGAAGACCTTTCTTCAATTGTAACTAGTCTCTTGTATAGAGAACTGATTGGCACCAAACAGCCTTGTTTCTGATGGATCAAAACAAGCACAATGCAGGATGCCAGCCTTACATCTCAATCAGTGGTACTCAGCGAGAGTAGAGAAGTAAAAATATATTCCATGTCTAAAGAAATAAAATCGTAGAACTCACCGGTCCTCTTAGGGTAGATTTAGTCAACATGGTGGCCTCCAGTCGCTTCACTGAGAAGGTGTCAGTGTATGCAGAATGGCTATAGGCCACCATGAATGTGTCTGTTCCCGTCTGTCTTCTGACTATGTGAATGGAATAAAGCTTCACTAAGAGGATCGGTGAGTGCCGTGATTTATTTTCTTTCTGTAAATGTGAATTTGGTTAATCTTTTAAATCTAATTATGCATTAAGCTACAAAAAATGACCATATACTTTTTTTTTACAATAGAAGACATGACAGATGTGCAATTGTTTAAGCTTTCAGTGGAAAATGTGCAAAGAATAGATTCCTCAAATGTTTAAGACAAACGTAAATCCCAAACGCATTATCAAAGCCTTACCCCATCATCAAGATACTGAAGTTCATTGTCAACTCTTCATTCATACAAATATCTCTATAACAATACATGTATCTGTACAGTATCCATTGTCTTCTATGGGACCCACACATGCCAAAAAGTATTTTCACATATAATTAAAACCAGAAGTTTATATAGACTATATAAAAAGACACATATGCATGGTTTTTACTATCTGACATGAAATCAGAATAAACCTCACCTGTTTTAGGTCAATTAGGATTACCACAATTATTTATATTTACCAAATGCCAGAATAATGAGAGAGAGGAAATTGCACCCAAGGATGATTCAGATTTGTGCAACTTTACAATTTTCTTCCTGATATATTGGCTGATTTCATTAGACTTTCCCATGATGTTACACACAGAAGCAGTGTGTTTCTGGTGTGTTTTAAAATACATATACAGATGTGTCTCTAATTAACTCAGGTGTTGCCAATAAACCTATAGAAGCTTCCAAAGACAAGACATCATCATGTGGGCTCTACAAATTGTTTAAAGGCATAGTAATCCTAGTGTATGTAAACTTTTGACTTTTCAGAAAGTAAGAAAAATGGCTTAAAAATTCCCTGTCTCTCATTAATCATGTCAGATAGTGAGAAAAACATGCATGTGTGTCTTTTTATATAGTCTATGTAAACTTCTGGTTTCAACTGTATGTCTGGCAGGTTCATACCTGGATACCTCTTTTAGAAGAACTGTTAAAAAGAAAGGAAAAAAATATATACAAGAATTCAATGATCCTCAACCAGTGGGTTGGGAGCCACATTTGGCTCATGACACCATGCTGTATGGCTTGCCATATGGCTCCTGATTTATGCCCATATGTGCTGGCAATATACATTGTTGCAGACATATCCTATTCACCAAACAATGCCACTTTCGATGGTATAATACTAGTGTTAAATTTCACACTGAAATCTTTATCACCAAATGTTCACAATTTCATGGTGCTGCAACCAATCTATGGCTCCAGAAGTCACATGACTGCATGTACAGTATGTGACCACAGAGGTCAGTGATTGGCTGCAGCATCTTGTGATCCATGAATGTGACATCATCAGTGAGGAACGGTGATGATGGATTAGGTAAATATCTGTTGAATTATTAATTAGTCTATTTTAGCACAGTGAAAGAAAGTAGTTGGGTTTAAAAGCCTTAGGAAACCCCTTTAACTCCTTAACGACCCTGGATGTATGAGTATGTCCCAGGGTTGCCTAGGAGCTTTTTGGCGGGATCGCCCCATGATCCTGCTACTCAGCCACCAGGTGTTAGTCGCTAATTGCAGCTAACACCCGGCAGTTACAGCGCAGGGGGGCACCACCGCCATCCCACGCTGTTTAACCCCTTAGACGCCACGGCAAAAGATGGCCACAGCGTCTAAATCAATGAGAAACGGTGTCGCGCAACGTTCCTCACTGCAATCAGGGCACCCGCAGCAAAATCGCGGGCTCCTGATCGCTTAACATGGCAGCTGGAAGCCTTGTGAAGGCTTCCATCGCTGCCATGTTTTCAATTTCCCCACTTCCGGCCCCATTGCCGGATATGTATCAACCTGTAGAATACAAATAATACATCATTTTTACCGAAGATTGAACGTCATAAACAAAAAAAACCTGCAAACATGTATGTTTTTTTCACATTTTGCGCCACTTGGAATTTTTCCCAGTATATTCTATGGTAATATGAATAACACCATTAGAAAATACATCTTGTACTGCAAAATAAAAGCTCTCCTATGTCTAGGTAGGTGGAAAAATAAAAAAGTTATGACTTTGGGAACGCGAGGAGATAAAAACAAAAGTGTCGATGAAAAAAAAAAAAACAAGGTCCTTAAGGGGTTAATGTTACTGAGTTGGGCATTCCTTCACAGCAGTACTGTAGATTGGTGTCATCACCTTCTTGAAATTTTTTTCCCCCATAAAAGATATGGCAGACAATGTTCCTCATACTTATCAGCATGGCTGATTCTTCTCATCACAACCAAATCACTAGGAGCAGATGTTACACATTTCCCAAATGGACACTGATTCTCACCCATGCTGGACTGATGCTTGTAGTTGTGCTGTAAGAGTTCATTGCTTCAGCTACATACATAAATACTGGTGTAAAGTTTGTCCAAAGAGCTCACTTTTAGCAAAACTGGAACATTTTAAGATTTATCTGTTTACTATTGCAAAACTGAACAGGTGTACAAATATAGATTATGCCTATGTAAACGATCAATTGGTGTACAGAGGTGGACATACCCTTTAACTAGCAACTGTGTTCCTTCTGTAATTCTCTATATGGCAGCTCTCATGACATGTTGAGAATCAGAACTTCTTAAACCTGTGAGTTTTAGATCTCTGCTATGAATTGTCCAACATACAGTACTATATTGATTTTTTTGGGCCAACCATAGCATGCTAAAACCATAACTCTATATAAAACTGTAAGCCTGAAAATGACACCAACATTATAAAAAATTAATATTAAAGAAAATAAAGCAAATACAAATCCAGATAAAGCAACTCCTTCCATATAACATTAGAGAGAGCTGTTGGAAGCTGCAAATCACGTTCTATGTTGAGGACTGGAGCTTCTTTGGATCATATACAATGTACCAGAAAAAAGAAAATGTGGCCCTCACCTGGTGCCCAAAGGAGCCTCTCATCCTGGCACATATGAAGAATAGTACAGGACATGTAGTACCGCACTGTACTGTAAAGAGGTGCTGTAGACCCCAATCCCTGCATGCACCTCACTAATACATGTAAGGGCAGTACAGGACATGTAGTACCACACTGTACTGTAGAGAGGCACCACTACACTGCCAATCACTACATGCACTGCACTAATACATGTAAGAGCAGTACATGACATGTAGTACTGTATTGTACTGTAGAAAGGTGGTATAGACCCCCAAACACTGCAGGCACTTCACTAATACATGTAAGAGCAGTACATTAAATGTAGTACCATACTGTACTATAGGGAGGCGCTATAATATATAATAATATAGGGAGGTGCTACTAAGCCCCCAATTACTGCATGTACCTCACTAATACATGTAAGAGTGGAACAGGACATGTAGTACCACACTGTACTGTAGAGAGGCGCTACTAGACCGCCAATTACTGCATACACCTCACTAATACATGTACAGTGCCTTGCGAAAGTATTCGGCCCCCTTGAACTTTTCAACCTTTTGCCACATTTCAGGCTTCAAACATAAAGATATATCATTTTAATTTTTGTGTGAAGAATCAACAACAAGTGGGACACAATATTGGAATGAAATTAATTGGATAATTTAAACTTTATAAAAAAAAACCTGAAAAGTGGGGCGGGCAATATTATTCGGCCCTTTACTTTGAGTGCAGCAAACTCACTCCAGAAGTTCAGTGAGGATCTCTGAATGATCCAATGTTGTCCTAAATGACTGATGATGATAAATATAATCCACCTGTGTGTAATCAAGTCTCCGTATAAATGCACCGGCTCTGTGATAGTCTCAGGGTTCTGTTTAAAGTGCAGAGAGCATCATGAAGACCAAGGAACACACCAGGCAGGTCCGTGATACTGTTGTGGAGAAGTTTAAAGCCGGATTTGTATACAAAAAGATTTCCCAAACTTTAAACATCCCAAAGAGCACTGTGCAAGCGATCATAGTGAAATGGAAGGAGTATCAGACCACTGCAAATCTACCAAAGATCCAGCCGTCCCTCTAAACTTTCATCTCAAACAAGGAGAGGACTGATCAGAGATGCAGCCAAGAGGCCCATGATCCCTCTGGATGAACTGCAGAGATCTACAGCTGAGGTGGGAGAATCTGTCCATAGGATCAATCAGTCGTACACTGCACAAATCTGGCCTTTATGGAAGAGTGGCAAGAAGAAGCCATTTCTCAAAGATATCCATAAAAAGTCTCATTTAAAGTTTGCCACAAGCCATCTGGGAGACACCAAACATGTGGAAGAAGGTGATCTGCTCAGATGAAACCAAAATCAAACTTTTTGACCACAATGCAAAACGATATGTTTGGTGTAAAAGCAACACAGCTCATCCCCCTGAACACACCATCCCCACTGTCACACATGGTGGGGGCAGCATCATGGTTTGGGCTTTTCTTCAGGGACAGGGAAGATGGTTAAAATTGATGGGAAGATGGATGGAGCCAAATACAGGACCATTCTGGAAGAAAACCTGTTGGAGTCTGCAAAAGACCTGAGACTGGGACGGAGATTTATCTTCCAACAAGACAATGATCCCAAACATAAAGCAAAATCTACAATGGAAGGTTCACAAATAAATGTCTCCAGGTGTTAGAATGGCCAAGTCACAGTCCAGAGCTGAATCCAATCGAGAATCTGTGGAAAGAGCTGAAAACTGCTGTTCACAAACGCTCTCCATCCAACCTCACTGAGCTCCAGCTGTTCACAAACGCTCTCCATCCAACCTCACTGAGCTCCAGCTGTTCACAAACGCTCTCCATCCAACCTCACTGAGCTCCAGCTGTTCACAAACGCTCTCCATCCAACCTCACTGAGCTCCAGCTGTTCACAAACGCTCTCCATCCAATCTCACTGAGCTCCAGCTGCTCACAAACGCTCTCCATCCAACCTCACTGAGCTCCAGCTGTTCACATACGTCTCCATCCAACCTCACTGAGCTCCAGCTGCTCACAAACGCTCTCCATCCAACGTCACTGAGCTCCAGCTGTTTACAAACGCTCTCCATCCAACCTCACTGAGTTCCAGCTGTTCACAAACGCTCTCCATCCAACCTCACTGAGCTCCAGCTGTGCGCCAAGGAAGAATGGGCAAGATTTTCAGTCTCTCGATGTGCAAAACTGCTATAATCGCAGCAAAAGGTGGCACTGGAAAGTATTAACTTAAGGGGGACGAATTATTTTGCACGCCCCACTTTTCAGTTTTTTATTTTTTACAAAAGTTTCAAATATCCAATAAATTTCGTTCCACTTCACAATTGTGTCCCACTTGCTGTTGATTCTTCACAAAAAAATTTAAATTTTATATCTTTATGTTTGAAGCCTGCACTAATATAGAGGTGCATGTAATGAAATGTTTCTGTTAATTGATTGGATCTTCCATCAATTACACGAGTCGCAGATCAGCAGTGTCAGTGACATTGTATGGTGAGTGTGGTTTACAGATTCAATGTCCCAGAAAAGACTATTGTATGCTAGAAATATTATGGGCGACATGTCTGAAAAAAGGCACTTCCACGCCAGTTTTAAGGCACATTAAATGAGTGTATAGTGTGCCTGAATAAATAAACCTGTCAAAAATCTGGCGTGTGATATGCCTTGTATAATTTAGGCGCATTCAAAAGTTTCATGCCTGGCATAAAATGCGCCTAGTTTTGGTGTACGACAGTTCATTTATATAGATTATACAATGTCAACAGTTTTTTGGTGCAAAATGCATAAAAAAAAAAATGGTGCAACCCTAATGGGACATGTCGCCCTATGTCTTGAGGCCATTTTAATCCAAGAGAATGCTGTATATGCCACATAATTGAATATTCTATTTTTTCATACAAAAACAATTGAACCAAAAGGTGGAACATGAAGTTTCTGGTGCCAATGAAAAATCTGCAAAAGGGTACTTCACCATCTATGTGGATTTATAATATCAGTGTCTTTTTCTATAGCAGATGAGTTATTGGCCCTCTCAGACACCAGGGTCCAGATGCGACTGTAACTTTAGCCCCCCCTATAGCCTTGCCTCTGTGCTTTGATAACATATCATGTGTGAAATTGCTTTTAATTCATTACATAATAATTAATTTCTACACACAAATTGTACAACTTTCTCCTTCCACTTTAAAACACCATAAATCCTCCGGAGATGCTATATCTGATTATACTCATTGTCATTATACAAGTTCCAGAGACCTACATTCACATTACAAGACCAATATCACATGTGACACCAGAACAATTAATCAAGTTTTTGGAGAGAAACGACAGAACAATAGTTATTGCAAATTGTGAACTATACTGCTTCCTCAAAGCATAGCAGTATAAGAAATTAAACGTCCTGTAGATGGTGTGATGAGGATTCAGTGCTGAGTATTTTGAATGATTATGATTTGATGATTATGCTTAAAGGGAAGCAGACAGCAATATGTATATGCTGTATATTATATCTAGAGCCAACCACTGTACATAGCGCTCACATTTGTCCCTATAAAAGTCTCTGATGGCAGTAAAATGCTGAAGTTAACTTCACAGCAAATATATAGCAACTTTAAATTTACCTTAGGCAAAAAGTAATTTCACTGTCATAGTCCTGTATCTATAAATTCTGGCTGGTTGGCACCCAAGGCATCTACCCTGACAGCAATGCCCATAGATAGGAGGTTGAAGTATAGATCCATACTGGGAATAAAAATCAGGCCTGGCTGAATAGAGACCGCAGACTAGACATTATTTAGTATTAATTAAGTACATACACTGGTTATATCCAAGTGTTTACACCCATCAGTCATAAAACCAAATAATGCGTAGCTCCCCCATGTACCATAAAGACAGCTGTGACCCATCAAGGCATGGATTCCACAACACCTCTGAAGGTTTTTTGTTGTATCTGGCACCAAGACAATAGCAGCAGATCCTTATTTATATTATCCATGTCAAAGCTGGAGTAATTCTTATCTCCTGCTTGTGTACACCAGCTTCCCTCGCAGTGCTTTAGAGTGATAGTCGGGATGGTAATGTCACTCCCTGCTGTATATTTTAAGCAGCACAGAAGCTTATGTTTCTTACTGACAAACTTCTGTAGCCTTTGGCCCTGCTGTTTAGACCTGTCCATCATCAACGTCCCTCAAACAGGCTCAACTAGTAATAGCAGACCTGAAATGTCAGTCACTGCTGTAGAACCGCCCACAGCCTGAACAGAAAGGGGGAGCCTGAAGAGGCTGTGGCGACCAGGCACAATGAAACAACATGGTGAGAAACCCCCTTTAAGTCCTGTTTTTTGTTAAGTGAGATCAGACTTCTTTTTCCAGGATATCGAATAGGTGCTTCATTGGATTCGGGTCTGGTGACTTTAAGCAACAAGTCAACACCTTGAACTCTTTATCATGTTCTACAAACTATTTCTGAACAATTTTTGATAGAGGCCAATGCTATTAGGGAATTATGCTGTCATGAAAAGGGTGGATCTTATCTGCAAGCATATTTAGGTAGGTGGTAGGTGTCAAAGTAACATGCACTTGATGCTGGGACCCAGCAGAACATTCCTCAAAGCATAACACTCCAGCTTGTCTTCTTCCCATATTATATCCTGGTGCCATATTTTGCTCATATGCACCCACCATCCACATACTGTAAAAGTATATGGGATTCATCAGACCAGACTGTCTTCTTCCATTGCTCCATGTTCCAGTTTTGTTGCCTGTGCTCACTGTGGGCACGGATCAGCATGGGGAACCCTGTCTTGTCTGGGCTATGTAGCTCCATAGTCAAATACTGTGTTCTATCATAGACTGAATAACTTTTTTTTTAGCAAATTGTGCTATGATAGTTCTTTTGTGGGATAAGACAAGACAGGCTTGCCTTTGCTTCCCAACGATATTTAACCCTCATGACCCTGTCTCTGGTTCTCCTTTTGTCCTTCATTGATTACTTTTGGAATAAACGGACCACTGCATAACTGAAAACAAACATAAAACCTGCCATTTTGGAAGTGCTCTGACCCAATTGTCCAACCATCAAAATTTGTACCTTATCTAAATTGGTCAGATCCTTGTGCTTTCTTGTTTTTCCTGCTTCCAACACAACAATGTCAAGTACTGACTGTTCACCTACTGCCTAATATATCCCAACCATTGTCAAAAGATGTTTATGTAAATGTTATTTCTAATTGTTGTATATAGATAAATTAGTTATATGCATAGAGACAGAAATTACATTGAAGCAGACAAGACATATATACTGTATTCACCAACATATGCAACACATAACAATAGCAAACATACACACAAGTACATACATTCGCTGAGTTCACATTTACATCTTCCTTTTGCATTAAATAGAAACATTCAGCAGAATAGCAGAACATCACCAAGTATCCCCAGCTTATTCAGTGCCCTACAATATGAAACAGTGGAGGAATGATAGTAGATATCTGGTGCATCTGGTGTTCAAAACGTTTTCCAAAATACATCTCAGTGTCACCTGAAAACATCTTGGCAATCCCTGGAGCTTCCCTTGTTATCTGGATTTGCTCATTTCAAGAAGTTTAAAAACAAGTAGATTGCCAGTGCTAGTGTTGTAGTGTCGTATTCACAGTCAATGTCAAATTTGAGCCAAAACCAAGCGGTTCAACTTTGATCGACCTAAATCGAGTTTTGGTGAAAATTGGTAAAAAAATTGGGCTTTGGAGTAGGGTTACTTTTTACTTGCTTTCAAGGGTTAACTCATTTCTCTATGCCCCAGTCCCTTTTTTCACCTCATCGCTCCACAGCATAACTTCCAGATTTTATCACTATTATTAGTGACGTAGACTGAAAATGATGCTATGCCTGGAGTATGGACTTATCATTGGGGAATGATAAGTTAACCATTAACAAACAGTAAAAACCTCAACCCTAACCCCAACTTAGTGTTAGGGTTAAGAATAGCACTGAAGTTAGGGCTAGAGAAAAAAATTGGCTTTGGGACGTCCGAACCCAACTTTTTTCACAAATTTGTGAAGCCAGTTTCAAAGCAAAATGACCCCGTTTGAGCACTAACCAATGCTGAAAGAGTATAAATTGGCTTTTTTTTTACCACTAATGGTAATAACCCAAACCACATACAAAAAATGTGACATTACTTACTCAAAAAACACTGCAATTTTTTGGGGCATATTCACAGCTCAATGGCTGGACTAGACTGAACACAGTAGCAGGCAGCTCTAGCGTATATGCTGCCTGGGAAAAATTAACAGGTGCAGCTAATAGCTGAGCATCAGCTTACATACCCTACTGCTAGGGGAACAATAAGATGATAAAAAACTGCACATTAGTTTCATACCTGTTCACACAGTATGCAGAAAAGCCACAGTATAATGCATGGGGAGACTGCACAAATGCAAAAATGCCAATAAAACAACCACTCACACACTCTCAATGCATTAGGGGGGTGGATGCAGGTACTACAATTGAAAATAAATAAGGTGATACAGAAGGGTGCCATACAGATAAGTGAGGTGCACCATGTTAGCTTACAACCTATTAGTGACGCTCATACTATCAGATTAGGCGGGTTGCACAGCACTTTCTGGGTGTCCAACACAAAACACAGACAGCATCCGCAACCCAGCACTGTTGGGAGTTCAGTCTAGTCCAACCATTGAGCTGTGAATATGCCCCAAAAAATAACCCAAACCACTCTCTATACATGGTATGTCTTCTTATTATTACTATTATTCATTCAGCTGTATTAATAGCATATTTGTAAGTCCTAAGAGGAACAGTACAAATGTATTATCAAGATTCAAAAAATAAATCCAGCTGATCCAAGGACTCCATATAAATGTGTATCCAATACATTCATGCAGAGCAGTTCTAAATCAGTTTGTGGTTCATTGACCGTATGGACAAACTTCAGGTGCTCTATATTGCAAAGTAAGTCAGACCTATTATCACATTTTAGAAAACCTCTAAATAATAAATAAATAAACATAATAAATTACTAAAACCTCTAAATAATAGAAATATTAAAAAAGTAATCAAAGTTCTTTAACATGTAATAATAATAACTTACATATTGGTATTTGCTGTTGAGGTCAACCAATCTGCTGCCAACCCAACCATGTCAAGACCAGTAGAGAGTTGATTGAAATATCTTGGATGTCCTGAAAAGTAATGGAAAGTAATGGTTTTTCAGTGATTCAATAAACTATATTAAAATAGCTAAACTAAAGTCTGTTAGTATCTAAGCTTCATTCACACATTACAGTTTTGATAAAACAAGGTCTTAGGTAAGGTTGCTCCTGAAAAGCCATTTCTCATAGATGATAATAATGTCTGTTTTTTGTGTTACCTTAAGATAAACAGTAATTTGGGGTTTCTCACTAGCCTGTTGCCTATAAGGACCACTTTATTTTTACTTTTAGGCTATGTTCACACGTCTTATTACGCCGTGTGGACGGGGGCAGGGCGAGAGCGGGGGCGGGGGGCCGGCACCTCGCCGGCCCATAGACTATCATTACTAGCGGCACGTATTGGCCACTAGTAAATGGCATGTCACTTATCTCCCCCCGCGGCAGATTCGCCGAGCGGGGAGAGGAGACGTAATCCATAGTTTAAGCCCTGTGAACATAGCCTTAGTGTTCCTGAGACTCGCACCTATCAGACTTTGATGGCATATCCTATTAAAATGCCATCAAAATCTATGGTGTGAACATCCCTTTAATAGCATAACATTCTTATTTCATGAAACATATTTAACACAAAGGAAAGTATTTTTTTTAAAGACAAATGTTTTTTCAATATATAGTAGAACAAAACAATATGAATTAATTAACAAAAAAAATCTTTTATGACACTTGAATTCTTTGAAGCTTGAATTTCACTACCGATAGACTATTTACTACATCTAGCTTCTTCCAACTTTCTCAAATAGCAGTGACTTTGCAGGACGGAGCATTATCATGGAAAAATGTTTTTATTTCCACTATAAAAGTTTAATTGCATTTAGATCCAGACTGTTTTCTGGCTATAGCACTGAGCTGATCATAGCACTGAGCTGATCATAGCACTGAGCTGATCATAGCACTGAGCTGACCATAGCACTGAGTTGACCATAGCACTGAGTTGACCATTGCATTGAGCTGACCACAGCATTGAGCTGACCATAGTATTAAGCTGACCACAGCATTGAGCTGCTACATCCTTGAGCTGATCACAGCAGTGAGCTGACCACAGCATTGAGCTGACCACAGTATTGAGCTGGCCATATCATTGAGTTGACTATACCATGGAGCTGATCATAGCATTAAGCTGGCAATATCATTGAGCTGACCATTGCATTGAGCTATCCATTGCATTGAGCTGATCATAGCATTGAGCTGAACACAGCAGTGAGCTGACCATAGCTTTGAGCTGATCATAGCATTGAGTTGGCCATTGCATTGAGCTGATCATAGGATTGAGCTGATCATGGCATTGAGCTGACAAGAGCATTGAGCTGAACATAACTTTGAGCTAATCATAGCATTGAGCTGACCATGGCATTGAGCTGACCATAGCATTGAGCTGGACATAGATTTGAGCTGACCATAGCATTGAGCTGATCATTCATAGCATTGAGCTGGCGATAGCTTTGAGCTGGCCATATCATTGAGCTTAACGTAGTATTAAGCTGGCCATAGCACTGAGTTGGCTATTGCATTGAGCTGATAATAACATTGAGCTTACCATTGCATTGAGCTGACCACAGCATTTAGATGACCATAGCATTGAGCTGACCACAGCACTGAGCTCACCAAAGCATTGAGCTGACCATAGCATTGAGCTGACCATAGCATTGAGCTGACCATAACATTGAGCTGATCATAGCATTGATCTGACCATAGCATTGCGCTGGACATAGCATTGAGCTTAAAATAGCATTAAGATGGCCATAGCACTGAGCTGGCTATTGCATTGAACTGATCATAGCATTGAGCTGACCATAACACTGAGTTGACCATAACACTTAGCTGACTACTGCATTGAGCTGGTCACAGCATTGAGCTGACCACAGCATTGAGCTGATCTGCCTTTTCAGGTAAAAAAGCTTTATCTCTTTCTTATGTGGCAAGATGCATAATCATCCTGAGAAAATTACTTTGCCATCGACATACCTATTCTCTAGTGGTAGAATGACAAAATTATCCAAAATTGCATGTCCACCTTTGCATTAATTGGTATAACTGACAGCAGTAACTGCACTCACCCTTGTTTCTTGACCTGACCTGCAACCCTATATCATAAATAATGGGAAAATGTGATGTTTTCTTCAGGCGTCCCCCTTCCAATTTAGTTATATTTGTCCCAGCTGACTGGGAACGACCAACATCTTCTACCACTTTCCACCCTTGATTTGCAACCTGCTGGAGTTACATAATTGTTAACATTGTTTTAGGTCTTTTGTTTTTTTTTTCCATTGGCCAGGTTTATAAAGTCTATAAGCGCTCACTTTGAACCGTCATATAATTTGTATATCAAGATTTATGCCAGCATTTGTTTTAGAAATGCCTATTCCAGGGTGAGTATATATTTTGTCCTTTACCTGATCTGATAAAACATATACATTTACCTAAATAAATGTCATTTGTTTTAGGTATGTTTCCAGGCTACTATTAAATATTGTCTTGGGTCATATCTTTGATTCATAGTTACAGCTACAAGGTAAAAAAAAAAAAACTATGTATAAATAAATATAATATATATATATATATATATATATATATAATATATATATATATATATATATATTATATATTATAATAAAACTATATTATAGCTAAAAGGAAAAAACAACTTAGGGTGACTTGTATGAAAATTAGCACTGACACGACAGTTCTAAATTGTGTAGAATGCGATAGTATGTATGAACCTTTCGTATGTGGTATCATAAATCTGGAATGTGGTTTGCCTTGCATAGCATAACATATCTTTGGCATATACTGTATCTTTACAAAAGTTTCGCGTTTGGTGCACCAAGTTTTGATTAAGGACTGTTCATACATCTATCGAACAACGCTTTTTTTTGGCTCAGCACCTGTTCATACCAGTCGACCTTAGTGAACATCCTTCAAATGTGAAAATTCCTTCATTTTTGCCATGTTGTATATGTCATAAATGTAATTGTAGGCCCCACTGGGCACGTCAAAATCACTAAAACAAGCCTTTATACATTTACAAAAATATGTATTTTTATCTGCATGGCTCTGGTGATTGCTCTTACTTTCTAAAACCGACACCAATGTTTTCTGTTGAGCCCTAAATAATTCCCATTTTATTGAATCCTAATATATATATATGAGAAATATAGTTATGATTTATGCTATGATAGTTCATCCATAGTTCAAACTCCTGCAGCATAATAATTTCCATATTTTCACTGCTCTCCACATTACAGTTGAACCTACCTCCTTTCTTTTCTCCTTCTACTCATCTGCTTCCCATAGAAGTAGCTCAAAATGGGTAATGTTTACCATTAGGGCGCGGCATCATGATGGTGTTTGGGTGGAAATGGAATCCTCGTTTTGTTCCCTTAAAGGGATTATCTCACTGTAAGGATTGCTTTTTATGTTAAAGATCTTGCAAAAAACAAGTCATTTTGCAATATATGTTGATTAACAGTGTCCTACCTATTCCTAGATATCCCCTCTTGTATGGGCTGCATTAGCTCCTCGGGTCGCTATAGCTACAGACCTGTTTGATCTCTCCTGATAGGCTATCAGCGCTGGTCATTATAGCTACAGACCTGTTCGAGTTCTCCTGATAGGATGCCAGCACTGGTTGCTACAGACCTGTTTGAGTTTTCCTGAAAGGCTGCCAGCACTGGTTGCTACAGACCTGTTCGAGTTCTCCTGTGCCAGAAGTCTGATGTCTTTTCAGCCCGAAGACCAGAGCAGCCCCGTTCGCTATATTTTTAAACAGACTCACTCCAGTATTGTAACGGATGCGGCGACAACAGCATATGTTGGAGCGCCGACCGCTGACATCTGGGTGTGGATCCACTGTGGTCACCGCAGGCGAGATGGTATATGTAGAACCACGCCAGGGAGTGGAGTCTAAGGGGCCCCTGCTCTTCACCGGAGCCCGCCGCAAAGCGGGACGGACTTCGCTGCGGGGACCCCCAGGTCGCTACCCCCGACGTGGCTATCTGCGGTGACAGCCGAGGTGCAGGACACAGGCGGTGGTAGACAGGAACATAGGTAGGATGTGCAGCAGGATACAGCCGGAATAAACATACACATAGCTACATCAGGATACGGCAGGTACAGACCAGGGATCACAGCAGGACACAGCAGGAACACATACAGGACGGGGCCCACGGCAAGATACAGCAGACACAGGACAGCAGGAGACGACAGACATATGGTCAGGAGCTCTGATGACTACAGGAACTGGACCAGCATCTCAGAGGTTAAGTCCAGAGACACTGACAGGAGCTTAATGGAAAGACTCAGCATGAGACTGCAATGGACTGACCCAGAGCAAAGGCAGGAACTTCTTCTTATAGTCAGGGGTCATAGATCAAGAGGAAGGTGCACAGGACAGGAAACCAATAAAAGGCAGGAAGCGCCCTAGGAGGCACAGGGCACACACAGGACCCCAGGAAGCAACTGGACAGGCAAGTACCAGGAAGCCATGGCACGCTGATGGTCCATGGCAGGGGACCGCAGCGTGAACCGGGACAGTACACCCCCCCCCCTCAAAGCCCCCTCATCCCCCTCCCGATCACAACAAGAGCATTGCACGGAGGGCAGGGGCCCGCAACTTCTACAGGGGCAACCCCAAAACCAAGTACAGGCTGAATATAGCCAGTATAGGGAACACCTAGATAAGGAGGTGCATGGGAGGAAACAAACGGGGCACAGGCAAGAAAGGGAGGGGACTCAGGGCGGGCAAGCAACAAAATGGGTACGGACGCTCTGGGCGGGACCATGAGCTAGGCAACGGACGCTCTGGGCTGGACCATGAGCTGGGATACTGACACTCTGGGCGAACCATGAGCCAGCGGACAGGGATACTGACACTCTGGGCGAACCATGAACCAGCGGACAGACAGACATTCTGGGCAAACCATGAGCCAGCGGACACAGACAGACACTCTGAGCGAACCATGAGCCAGCAGACAGACAGACACTCTGGGCGAAACATGAGCCAGTGGACAGAAAGACACTCTGGGTGAACCATGAACCACGGACAGACAGACACTCTGGGGCGAACCATGAGGCCAGCGGACAGACAAAACACTCTGGGCGAACCATGAGCCAGCGGACAGACCCTCTGGGCGAACCATGAACCAGCGGACAGACAGACAATCTGGGCAAACCATGAGCCAGCGGACAGACAGACACTCTGAGCGAACCATGAGCCAGCAGACAGACAGACACTCTGGGCGAACCATGAGCCAGTGGACAGAAAGACACTCTGGGTGAACCATGAACCAGCGGACAGACAGACACTCTGGGCGAACCATGAGCCAGCGGACAGACAAACACTCTGGGCGAACCATGAGCCAGCGGACAGACACTCTGGGCAAACCATGAACCAGCGGTACAGACAGACACTCTGGGTGAACCATGAGCCAGCGGACAGACACACACTTTGGGCGAACTTTGAGCCAGCGGACAGACAGACACTCTGGGCGAACCATGAGCCAGCGGACAGACAGAAACTCTGGGCGAACCATGAGCCAGCGGACAGACAGACATAGACTAACAAGACAGCAGCAGAAAAACGTAGACAAGGTCACCACGGCGGGATCCATGGTCAGTCCATTCTGTAACGGATGCGGCGACAACAGCATACGTTGTAACGCCGACCGCTGACATCTGGGTAGAAAGGAACATAGGTAGCATGTGCAGCAGGATACAGCCGGAATAAACATACACATAGCAACATCAGGATACGGCAGGAACAGGACAGGTAACACAGCAGGATACAGCAGGTACAGACCAGGGATCACAGCAGAAACAGGAGAGCACATACAGGACGGGGACCACGGCAAGATACAGCAGACACAGGACAGCAGGAGACGACAGACATATGGTCAGGAGCTCTGATGACTACAGGAACTGGACCAGCATCTCAGGGGTTAAGTCCAGAGACACTGGCAGGAGCTCAATGGAAAGACTCAGCATGAGACTGCAATGGACTGACCCAGAGCAAAGGCAGGAACTTCCTCTTATAGTCAGGGGTCATAGGTCAAGAGGAAGGTGCACAGGACAGGAAACCAATAAAAGGCAGGAAGCTGCCGCATGCGCGCGTGCCCTAGGAGGCACAGTGCGCACACAGGACCCCAGGAAGCAACAGGACAGGCAAGTACCAGGAAGGCACGACACGCTGGCGGTCCATGGCAGGGGACCGCAGCATGAATCGTGACAAGTATCAGGCGCACTACAAAGCTCCTGCAGCATTTAGTAAAGCGCCTGAGATCGTGGGGCATGGTGGAGGTGGGGCGCACTACAACCATACAAAGCTACACATTTATAGCTCCAGTACGTCAAATCCAGGTGCATTACTTCTGGAACAGGTAAACTGCTTTAAAAGTGGTTTACCTGGGACTGAATTGTTGTTTTTGCGTTAGAATGTGCCTGATTTATTACCCGCAGTAGTTCGGGTTCATAGATTTAGGTGCATTCTACGCTACTTGTGTGTACAAAAAATCGTATTGCACCAAAAATCATACATGTCGCCCCTGGTGTTCTCAGCAGCTCATAACTGCAGGCCAGGAGTAACCAACAAACACGTCCCTGAATTCAAAAATGAAACTAAGAAAACAGGACAGAGGTAAGATGAATTGATAGTGAGACAACCCCTTTAAGCTTTTCTGAATCATGGCTCGTGAGTCTCCATTCACCTTCATGGTGCCTCTCTCTAATGAGAGCATTATTTCTTTCAAGCTAAATTTATATCACAGCTTGCCAGAATCCTGTGCTGCACTGATGAGGAAAAAACTCCCGAAACAGCTGTGGGTAACCGTCTTAGCTTTAAACTTCTAGTCATATTTCAAGGCTGTTTGGTGGGTCAAATGGGACTTTAAAGGGAATGTGTCATCAGAAAATGACCTATTGTTTAACTCATGTTTTTATGTTAAATACATTTTTTAAGAATTTTTGGTTGTGTTTTTTTTATTTTTTATATCAGTATCATTATTTTTTAAAAATCCTGAAATTCTGCATTTTTCACTTTGGCCACTAAGTCTAATAATAGTGTGACACCCCCTTATGTAAAGAAAACTGTTTAACAGTCTTTTCATTATCAGCACAGGCAGTGTTACACTGAAAGGAGATAACAATGTGTCTAAATATCACAGGATCCTCCAGTCACAATAGGAGATGTCACAGCTCCCCCTCTCCCCTCCCTGTACACTGACTTCTTCCAAGGTCACAGAGCCTGCCAAGACAACTCTCCTATTGAAATAAATTGGTCTCCTCCTGTTCACAGTCTGCTCTACCCATTGTGACAGAGCGACAACAAGCAGTTGCATGTTTCTGCCAGTAAGTGGAGCTGTACAGAAGATCCACAAGCAACACGCCACCAAGGGTACCTGGCCTTGGTGGGATAAGAGCCATCCATTTATGCTGTCAGTCACAGTATGCGGTTGGCAGTCGTCTATAGCCATTTCTGGGTCGGCTCTTATTGGGAGTAGGCAATGTGTTGGGTGGGTGTCTACTCCCCGTGTTCCAGAGCAGGTTTTTGGCATGGCCTTGGAGGCCTACAAAAGCCTGCTGCTCCAGGTAATCAGGGGGTGTGGCCTGCTACCTGCAGAGTGGAGCAGCAGAGGAGCTGTCAAGAGGCTCTGGCCCTCAGAGGCTTGAGGAAGCTGGAACCAGTGGAGGCTGGTGACATGATTGCTGGTGGTGCTGGATGGTAGATCCAGACCACAGGTTAGAGAGGCAATACAGTTTATGTTAGTGGCTGGACGGCCAGGGTTTGTTTTGTACGGTTTCTGTGTACGGCGGTACGTGTATCCCGAGCCCAAATACAACTGGTTGAGGCCAGTTAAACCAAGAGCCTGAAGTTGGAGTGCCTCTTGTTGACGTGAATTTGTGCCATGCCGCTTACCAAAGCGGCGATCCGCAGAGCTGAAAACCCCCTGAGACTGTCCAAGATGGCGGCTGGACAAGTGTGAGTCTTACACCATGTAGTTGCTGTAAAGCAGACAGCAGAATACTGAAGTCTACAATTAGAAAATAAAAATGCCTAAGAAGAAAATAATATGAATCAGTATCTTATTTTAATTAATAAAATAAAAAAATTGGTAATAGATTCCCTTAAGGAATAGTACTTTGAGTAGTTCCCTTCCCTTGAGAATATTTGAATATAGTCCCCATAGAACCACAGCAATGACGTAAGGCACAGATGTCAAGCACAAGGCCCACGGGCCGAATCCGTCCCGCTGCCTTGTGTTGTCCGGCACTTGTTTCTGAGCCGAGCTTGGACTGAGCTCCGAGTCACATTTTTACATAGAAGGTAAGCGGCTAGATGTCATGTCAGTTCATCTAGCCACTTGCCTTCATTTTTATTTGTTTATTTTCGTTACACCCATATTATTGTTCATTTTATATACAGATCAGTGCAACTTCTTCAGTCTTATCATTTGATTTCGGGCATGTACAGTTTTATTATAGATTACATTAGAAAACCCATAAGAGCGTCGCTCGCTCTCCCATTGGCCCAAATAATCGCGCCTCTTTTAACTTAGCCAATCACAAACAGAGCTCGCTCTGCATTTCTTTTCCCCATAGAACTCTATGAGATAAGTAGCTCACCCGCTGATTGGCTAAACAGGACGAGCCCCTCTTCCCCCCCCAACCAATCACAGTACTAGAATATTTCCCATAGACAGTAATAACTTTTAGGGCGCCCTTCTATCGCGCCCTACTTGCTACACTCAAAATCGACGCACTGCATATGATTAGTGGATTCGTATCTGCCGCCTGGGCTCAACCAATCAGTTCATCCATATCCCTTCTGTAAGAAATTATCATACATATACTTAACATTGCCCCGATCTCTACATAGACTACAATGGGACAAAGTACCTCGCATTCTGATTGGCCGGGATAGCCAAGCCCCCGCTAGCTCAACCAATCAGCTCTTCTCTGCATTTTTTACTGTATTTTGAACTGTCCGCCTTTTCATTTGATTGGTCAATACTACTCCATAGGTTATAATGGGTCACTGACGCTCCTATTCTGATTGGTTGGTTTCTGCCGACCAATGAGAAGCGCGTACAGAATTTGAATTACTGTATTTCCCGGCAATTTTCTATATCCCAATTCCTGATATTGCGCCGGTCACGGCGACAAACGCGTTGTTAGTGATTTTATTTATGTATGTTTTTAGAAGGTTTTACCTCTTTTACAGAGAATGTTTTACACTTAATAAAAATGATTTTTGGATTCATACTCCATGTCTCACGGAGCTGAGAGCTGAGATTTATTTCTTTTGCGATCTTTATATATTTTTCCTTTAATTTTAATGATCAACTTTTTCAATACATTTAATCGTTTTTAGACAACTTTGGATATTTTTATCACTTTTAATTTTGTCCCATTGTTCCCCCCCCCGTTATATTCACATTTGAAAGACAACTTCACCTTTATTGTTTGCTCCTCACCCCCTTTAAAACAAACTAAAAAACCATTTTTTGTTTTTACAAAATCTTGAATTTTCTTTGTTTTTTTTTCTGTACCATGTTGTTATCCAGCCACTCTCGAATACCCGTAGATACAGGGTTAGACGCAGTCCTTCTGCACCTAAGTCCCGCTCTGCACCTCACACACTGGCGAGGCGCAGGGAACTTTACACCACATGTATGAGCGCACCTCGGGCGCCAACATAAATGAGGCGCAGCTTTCACTAAAAATCCCGTGAAAACGGGCACTCCGACGCACCGATCTTCATACATGTCGCCCGGAATCTTTAAAAAATCCCTAGATTTATGAAGGAAAATACATTTCAATGTAATTATTAAATCCTATCATGAGTTTCCCCCGGCTACTGTATGATTGTTAATTTCAGTTTCACATAACACACAAAAAATAATAATTCTCTTATTGAGCAGTTTTCGCTTTTTTTTGTCATTGCTATACATTTGCTTTGTATACCTTCTATTAACAATGATGCTAACAAATGACAGCCATGCTAACAAGCAGGCATGCTCTATATACAGGCAGTCCTCAACTTACTCCTTTCCGACTTACATCTGTCCCCTAGTTACAAACGGAGACTAACGGGGCATGCTAGTTCCATGTTCCACAGCAGATAGTAGCTGTGGAACAATAAGTTCCAGCATGCCACAGCAGCACATGAGGTGAAATCTTCTTAACAGGCCCACAGATAGCAGACAAAACAAATGTAAAAACCCTTCCCTGCACTATCCGAAACAAAAAATAACCTTTTGTGCTGGAGTTACATTTAATACATACACCTGTTCCGACTTAGATACAAATTCAACTTTAGAACAAACCTGCAGTCCCTTTCCTGTTTGTAACCCGGGGACTGTCTGTATACTCATAGTTCTTCTGTGGGCGACTTGTGTCACTTGGAGGGTAATACTTTCTTACAAAAGATGATTATGAAGCGTTGATTATTCTTCCAAATAAACACAGTTAATAATCAGCATTAATGTCATGCAAATGACGGATAATGTAGAATTTCCAACCCTATTTAATCCGGAAAGACTTTCTTTTCGGAGACTTGACTTCCAGTTAGTGAAGTAACTGAAAGCAATTAAAGCTATGAATATAAATGGCTCATTATGAATGAGTCCCAAAGTGATATCTTATCATTCGTCTGGGCTCCAATACAGGGAACAAGCTGGGGCCGCTATGTTGTTACACACAGAAATCTGTTTATTTCCTAAAAACCTATTTTAAGCCTAAACAGTGCTGGGTAGCAGGAGCTGCTTTGTGCAAGGCAGATGAGACTCGGAAGCAAGATTAAATCTGAATGAACATCAATGCAGTCTATCAATTGCCGAGCTGACGCTGCTCTGTTATCATGTCCTTGCACATGTGGTGAGAGCTAAGCCTACATTGAAGGTGCAATTTTCCCTATCATTTAACAGAATTAGCCAGGGAGGGTTATGTCTGGTTTCACGAGAGGCGGAAAATGATGTTTTTCCCTTGAATGTTTTTTGTAGCAGTGCTAACTACAAAGAGGAATTGGATGCCATTTGTATAATAGATTATTAACATGCAGCATCTGCAACCGCTTCCTCAAAAAATAGGTTGAAATCTGTTTTGTTGGTAACAAGGTATTTATGTGTACATCATGTGTTTAGTTCAGGCTAAGTATGCGTCTACTGAGAGAGAACAAAGGAATGAAGCTACTTAGAGGGGTTTGGAACAATAGGGCTAAAAATTCTAAAATTTTGTCAAATATTCATCGATTCTGTGCCTTTCCATTGGTTCTAGTTCGTGCTTACAAACTGAATTTACAGAGGACCTGAGATCTCCTGACACGTCTGTTTTACTAAATACTTGTCCTTCCTGTGACTTGTCCTTCCTTGTCCTTCTTCTCTATGTTGTGTGGTTCCCCTGTTACTTTGCTAAGACATTCATTACCAATCTGTGAGATGGATGTTACCAACTGGGAGAATTTCCTGCACATTCTGATCTTGTCCAATCAGTGCTGCTAGAGTCAGTGTGTGCAGGGACACACCCCATGATAACTGGAATGGTAACATGGAGAGTAATACATTTCTCGGAGGAATAACAGAGGAACAGCACAACACAGAGTCATAAGAGAAGAGACTCCAGAATTGTGATTTCACAGAGAACACAAGGATTTACTTAAACAGACACATTAGGAAAAGCTATAAGTCCTTCTTAGTAATAAGGCATCCGCATAGGCCAAATGCTACCATGGAGAGAATCAACTGGTCATCCAGTCACATATAGTTGAAACCAGAAGTTTACATACACTATATAAAAAGACACATATGCACGTTTTTGTGACATGAAATCAGAATAAACCTTATATGTTTTAGGTCAATTAGGAACCAAAATTATTTATATTTGCCAAATGCCAGAATAATGAGAGATAATGAGGCATTTTTATTACTTTCTGCAAAGTCCAAAAGTGTACATACATTTCATTACTATTTGGTAGCATTGACCTTAAACGGTATGACTTGGGTCAAATGTTTTGGTTATCCTTCCAAAAACTTCTCAAAATAGTTGGTAGTAATTTTGGCCCATTCCTCCTGACAGAACTGGTGTAACTGAGCCATGTTTGTAGGTCGTCTTGCTCACACCTGCCTTTTCAACTTTGTCCATACAGTTTCAATAGGATTGAAATCAGGGCTTTGTGATGGTCACTCCAAAACATTGATTTGGTTATCCTTAAGCCACTTTGTAACCAGTTTGGCAGTAAGCTTCAGGTAATTGGCCATTTGGAAGACTCATTTCCGCCCAAACCTTAACTTCCTGGCCGATGTCATGACATGTTACTTCAGTATTGCCACATAATCTTCTTTCCTCATGATGCCATCTATTTTGTGAAGTGCATCAGTCCCTTCTGCAGAAAAACAACCCCACAACATGATGCTGCCACCTCAGTGTTTCACAGTTGGGATGGTGTTCTTAGGTGTCCAAGCTTCTCCCTTTTTCCTCCAAACTTAACAATGGGCATTATGGCCAAACAGATCAATTTTAGTTTTGTCATATCACTGGATATGGCTCCAAAAATGTAGGTCTTTGTTCCTGTGTGGATTTGCAAACATTAATCTGGCTTTTATATGTTTCTTTTTGAGTAGTGGCTTCTTCCTGGAAGAGTGGCCTTTCAGCCCATGTTGATACAGTACTCATTTCACTGTGGATAATGACATAATCTTACCTGCTTTCACCAGCATCTTCCCAAGGTCTTTTGCTTTTGTTCTTGGGTTGATATGCACGTCGGACCAAAGCATGCTCATCTCTGAGACACTGAACACATCTCCTTCCTGAGCAGTATGATGGCTGGACATTCCCATCTTATTTGTACTTGCATATATGTCACGTCAAACGAGGTACCGTGAGCACTAACTGGACCCCAGCCCACTATCCCTGCCTACTTGACATGATGCCCTAGATGACAGACCCCAACTGGGTGGCAGTCCCTATGCTACTAAAGTGCAGAGGCTGTCAGGTGAAAGGATAGTTAAACAGTCCGGGTTGGTAACAGAATGGTAACGTAAGGCCACAAAATGGAAAACCCGAGAGAAATCCGAACACGCCAAAGGTCAAAGCACTGTCAGGAGCAAAGTACAAAATCAGAAAACAAGCCAAAGTCCAATAACAAGCAGAGGTCTGGTACACCGATAAAGCAAGCAAACAATCAAATGCAGGTAAGTATAGGCAGCCAGGAAACTATCACAGACGCAGCCTTCAGTTTGCAGGAGGTTTAAATGTGGTGCCTGATCCCCGCCCCGTAGCTTTTTGGTGCGGTATCCAGGCCCTTCCATTGGCCGGTGCGGCACACCCCCTGTCCAGAGTGGCTGGACCTCTGTCACTTAAACAACCTCTAGCAGTGTCTCTCAGGGTGAGGTCTCACACCTCGGGACACAGCAGTTGCAGACTATTGCTCCCTGCAGGCTGAATGCTGCCTAGGTAAACTGGTCCTGACACATATGATTGTTTGTACAGATGAACAAGGCACCTTCAGGTATCTGGAAATTGCAAACAGGTATGAACCAGGTTTGTGAAAGTCCACAATTCTCTCCCTGAAACTGATTTCTTTAGACTTTCCCATGAAGTTACACACACAAGCAGTGTGTTTCTGGTGGGTTTAATACATCCATAGATGTGTCTCTAATTAACTCAGCTGTTGTCATTAAACCTATGAGAAGCTTCCATAGACATAACATCATCATATGGGCTGCCCAAATTGTTTAAAGGCATAGTAATCCTAGTGTATGTAAACCTGACTTTACAGAAAGTAATAAAAATGCCTTAAAAAAATTCTCTCTCATTACTCTGCCATTTGGCAAATATAAATAATTTTGGTTCCTAATTGACCTAAAACGGGGAAGGTTTATTCTGATTTCATGTCAGATAGTGAGTAAAACATGCATATGTGTCTTTTTATATAGTGGATGGAAACTTCTGGTTTCAACTATAATTGCAAATGAATGCCACATCATTACATATGATTTGTAAACTTGTGATGGCACAGAGTTCATCAGCTTCCCCAAAATAGTACAGAATCAATGAAAAAAAAAAATAGGCTTGGTCATTAAGGGGATCAAAGCTGCAACTCATTTTTGAAAGAAGGGCACGGTAATAAGCTTGGCCTAAAGGGTTAAATAACCTGGTGCTGAATCTGTAATAGGACCTCCCCTGTCTCACATACCCTTTTCTGCAAAAAGTGTCAACAACCTGCTACTCTTGCCAGCTGTATCAGTCAGAACAGACTGGAGAAACAGGGTGAGGAATTCTGCAGAGACAATGCTAAACAGGTATAGTGCATGCATTTGCATGGAAGGAAGGTGGGCACAGAATAAACACCTCTGGTGGGCCACTTGTATCCCAGTCTGACTCTGTCATCAACATGCATTACCACCAAAATGGCTCTCAATGTATTTATACATGGATACACAAAAATTACATTTATCTGGGGTGGAACTAATGAGGCAGGACCCCACAGCAAAATTTTGGATGGCTCTTCCCCTGCCAGCCCCTCTCCCAACCACAAACATTTAGTGGTACCTCTTACTAATAGTCATGCAGTTACTAGATAATACATGGAGAAAATACCTGACCATACATATCACCATCCTACTGCTATGAAACAAATCCAACTATAACAAGACCAACATTAGCAATAACGCTACTACATAAGGGCCTTAATATACCATCAGAAAACAAACACAAATTACCACAACACTGTGACTGAATAATAACTCTATAAGATCAGCATACAAAGATCAAAATTAGTTGTACAGCGACCATATGATGGTAGACACCAGTGTACACAAGCTATGCAGACTGTATATTACCACCATACAGTGATCATATAGTTGTAGATACCAGTGTACACAAGCTCTGCAGACTGTATATTACCACCATACAGTGACCATATAGTTGTAGATATCAGTGTGCCCAGGATATGCATACATAAGTGCTTACAGTGCAGTTACATTTTGTGATTCACAGGCGGCGGTTTCTCTGACAAGTTGTACACTTTCCGTTTTCTTCTGCATGTGGGTCCAGACCTCCATGATGAGTTCTATCAGCCACCACTCATCCTTTCAGATTTGGACACAAATATCTCAGAATCCTTACATTTCAAGCCCCTATTTGCCAATTCCTACCTCTGTACAAACTTTCCAGGGGTGGGAGAGCTGTTACAGTCAATAGCTTGGAGGCAGAGTCTCTTATAGAAGTGATGAGGACCAGTGGACTAACCCCTTGGAGGTTGTGTTATAGCATGTACCCCTCAGATTCGTATTACCAACTAGGTAGGGGCTTTAGGTGGGTAGGTACCCAGGTAGGTAGGCCCAATGTAGCTAGATAGAACCCAGTTTGATAGGTTAGTAGGACCTAGGTAGGTTATTAGGCCTCAGGTAGGTAGATTGGCCCCAGGTAGGTAGGCAGTAGATAGGCCCCATGTAGGTAGGCCATAGTTAGGAAGATTGGCCACAGGTAGTTAGATTTGTAGACCACAGTAAGGAAGAAAGTCCCAAGGAAGGTAGCAAGAATCGCCAAAGGTATGTAGGCAGTAGTTATGCCCAAAGTAGGTAAGTACTCCATAGTTATGTAGATAGGATCCAGGTAGGTCAGGAGGCCATAGTTAGGTCGATTAGCCTCAGGTAGGTAGACAGGTAGGAAGTAGTTAGGCTCAAAGTAGGTAGGTAGTAGAAAGGTCCTGGATAGGTAGGCCATAGGTAGGTAGGTAGATTGGCCCTAGGGAGATAGGTCAAAGTTAGGTAGTAGATAGGCCTCCAGGTAGGTATTTAGGCCACAGGTCGGTAGGCAGTAGGTCGGTTCCAGCTAGGTCGGTTGTAGGTAGCCCCAGTTAGGTAGGTGATAATGGACCCCAGCTAGGTAGGTGACCGTGAGCCACTGGGGGGTTACAGTGGGCCCCTAGTATCTAGGTGACAGTGGGCCCCCTGGTGGGTAGGTTGTGCCCCATTACTTAAAAAAAATAATAAACTCACCACTTTCTCCAGTCTCACATGTCTGCTGAGTAGGGATAACCATTATTTCACAGTTTTCTTTTAAACTATACATGCAAGCACTTACCATTCTGTCACCTCCACTTTTAATAAATTTGTCTAATCTGGTCTTTTATTAACCCCATATTAATGGAAATACTATTACATGCCATTACAATCTCCAACATTTTCCCTGTGGCCTCCCAACGAAAACTTTCCCAATCCATCCTTACTTCTCCTGTCTAGATAATCTACTGTTACTCTTTGTCAATCACTTGACTAGCTACCTGTTGCTCTGCAAATTCACTTCAAAATATTAACGACATACAAGGTTGTCCACTCCATACATGTCTGACCAAATTAACAGATAGCTCGCCACAGATAATGACCTCCTTCTTTGTTCGTCTTCCTCCCCAAATGGCAGCATCTCCAGCAGTTATCCTCTGTGTTCAGCATACTTTGGAACTCAGTAGCCCAATACATCAGATTCTCTCCAATCAACAAAACCTTCAAAAACAATGTAAAAATCCATGTCTTCAGAAAAGATTACAATCTACAATAACCCTGCTGCCACCACAGTAATCTTGTAGATTGTAAGCCTTCAGGACCAGGGTCCTCACTTCTTCTGTACCAGTCTTGCATTCATTAAGCCCATGTTTTTACTTATCACTCTCCTTTTGTATCATGTTACTTGTGAGAATAAATTTGAATTAACAATTATTAAAATTCCTTTTTACTATGTACAGTGACCTGAAATGATAGTGCTTTTAAATAAATAAACATTATCTTTATCATTATTTTTAATGATGATAATAATAATAATAATAATAATAATAATAATAATAACAACAAAAACAAGATGCCAGTACCAGTAGTGACCAAGGGCAATCAATACTACTTTTTCTACTCTTTCTCAAATGTCCACATGGGTGATAGAGACATATATTTACCAATATGCATAAAAAAGATATATTTGCCATACATAATATACAGATATATACACACAAGTGGATAAATTTATTGGTACCCTTTGTTTAAGAAAAAAGAACCCACAATGGTCACTGAAATAGCCTGAAACTGACAAAAGTAACAATACGTTTAAATTTACTGAAAATCAGCTCATGAATATCAGACATTGCTTTTTAATTGTGGTTCTTTAGCAAAAAAAAAAAAAATTAAAAAAGAAAAAAAAAAAACTAATGAAATTGACCTGGAAAAAATGATGGTCCATTTAACTTAGTATTTTGTTCCACAGCCCTTTGAGTCAATCATTGCAAACAAACAATTTCTGTAACTCTTCATGTGACTTATGCACCTACCCACAGGTATTTGACCCACTCTTTGCGAGCAAACTACTTCAGATGTCTCGGGTGTGAAGGTGCCATCTCCAGACTGCAGGTTTCAGTTCCTTACACAGATGTTCAATAGGATTTAGATCAGAGCCCATAAAAGGCAGCTTCATAACAGTTGATGTTTTTAGATGCGTGTTTTAGGACATTAACCTGCTGGAGGACCCGTGCAACCAAGTTTTCTGACACTGGGCAGCACATTTCACTGCTGAATGCCTTGATAATCTTGAAATTTCATAATACCCTGCACAAATTCAATACTCCCTGTGCCAGATGCAGCAAAGCAGCCCCAGAGCGTAACTGAGCCTCTTCCATTTTTCACAGTAGGTACAATGTTCTTTTCTTTGTATGCTTCATTTCTGCATCTGTGAACAAAGAGCTGATGTGACTTGCCAGAAAGACTCAGTTTTGTCTCATCTGTCCAAAGGATATTCAGTCAGAAGCTTTGTGGCTTGTCCATATGCATTTTGGCAAATTCCAGGCCCGCTTTTTATTTGCTTTCAACAATAGTTTTCTCCTTGGTCATCTTTCATGTACCTGCCATGGTCAGTTAGTGGATCCACGGGGTCACTGTGGGAGATGAATTGAATCACTCCAGGGAGCATAGCCTAAGGAGCCCCCTGGTATTCACCAGAGCCTGCTGCAAGACAGGTTGGACTTGGATGTAGGAAACTCCAAGATCGCTACTCCTGATGTGGTCGCTCATGGTGACAGCTGATATGCTAATGGAGTATACAGGGAGCAGACAGAAGTGTCATCAAGTCACAGGTAAAAAGGGCAGGGCGGGCGGCAGGCAGAGAATAGTCCCTAAGCATAAGCCAAGGAGTCAATTCCAGGAAACAGAATAAACAGCACAAAGTAAACGCTAGTCGTGGAACATCAACAAAGTTGCAAGGAAGCATCTTAATAATGGAGGGTGTGTGAGGTGATAGGCTGTCAAGAGTGCTCTGGCTTTTTAAACCTAGTAGCTGGTGCATGTGCAGTCAAAAGGTCAAGCATGTGCGCGCCGGCCAGGAGCTGAGACAGTGAGTGGAGCAGGAAGAAGTGAGTGTCGGGCAGGATGGTGGCTGCAGACACGAGCATGTGTGCAGCCCGGAGCAGGGGCCACAGCGTGCATCGTGACAATGCCTTGATCTTGTTGTTTACCTTTTATCTCTTTGGAAGTTGTTCTAAGAACTTTAGTTACAATTTTTATTAGCCATATTTGCAATTTGTCATCAATATTCTTCTTGTAGCCACCTCCAGGGAGGTTGACTACAGTTCCATAGACCTTAAACTTCTGAATAATAAAGGCAACTGTAGTCACAGGAACATCAAGCTGTTCGGAGATGGTCACATAGCCTTTGTCTATAATTTTCTTTCTAATCTCTCGAGAAAATTCTCATCTTATCTTCTTTTGGTTCATGTTCAATGTGGTACACACCATTATACCAAACAGCAGAGTGACTAATTTTCACCCTTAAATTGGCAGACTGACTGATTACACATTCGAATATACCTGTGATGCTAATTACAAGACACCCTTTAGTTTAACATGTCTCTATAGTCAAATTATTTTTAATCTTTTCTGGGGGCACCATCATTATAGTCCAGGCCAACTTCATTAGTTCTTTTTTTAATTTTTCAGTTGAATAAGTTACAAATGCAATGTATAATTTTCATAATTTGATTTTTAGTAGGTTTGAATTTATTTACTTTTTTCAGCTTCAGTGACTATTTCAGGTTTTTCTTTCTGTAACGGTAAGGGTCTGTAAGGGTACAAACAATTTTGACAATGTGTGTATATGTCTAAGTGTGTCAGTCTGAAATACTGCCACCATGGAAGACCACATGACATGTTAAGGCTTTTATATATGTTTCCCAATAGAGAGGGACTTGATTCCTAATTGTTCATACTCACCAGCCAGAGGTGGAGGTTAAGGGAGTATGATGCTGTGGCACCCACTCAGCAGTGCAGTGGAGAGTGGCTCCTAATATACTTTAAAAAGACTGCTCAAAAACTAAATGCAGCACAGGAAATTTTTAAACATCATTGGGTTTTGGGCCAAAAATCAACAGGAAAAGGGGGGGGGCTGTCTTTCTAAATCCTTTACAATTTAAACTATTTTTATATAATTATATATTTTTATATATATTTAAATTTTATTTTTTTATATATTTTCATTCTGGGGGTTTATGGAAACCCTTTCTAATTTTTTTTTTAATATGTTTTGATGATTGATCACAGATAAATAATGCAGTATAGCAAAAATTACAAATGTCACGGTTCACGCCGCGGCTTCCCTGCCTTGGGCCGTCGGCGTGTCGTGCCTTTCCCGTGCTTACCTGTCCCGGTTTTCCCGTTCCCGTTGTTTCCTGGGGTTCCCGTGTGGGGCTCTGTTCCTTTTTAGGGGCCGGGGGCGCGCTGCGCTTCCCGTCTTTTATAGGTTACTTGTCTCTGTCTTTCTTCCCCTTTAAACCTTTGACCCCCTGCCTATTTGAGGAAAATTCCCCCCTTGCTCTGGGTCAGTTCAAGCAGGTTTTTGCTTCTCCCGTGGGCCCCTATTTTTGAGCTCCCCGCCCGCTTAAGGGGCTGCTGTTGGAGGGCTTTTTAAAAAATGAGTTTTTTTGGGCCCGTGTCTTTGTCATCTGAGTCCCCGACCGTCCCTCCGTGGTCTGTGTCTCCTGTTTCCTGCCGTGTTCCTGTCCTGTATGTGCTTTTCCCGTTCCTGCCGTGTTTCCCCGGTCTTAAACCCGAAAGTGTTTTCTTGGGCCAGTTCCTGCCGTTTTTCCTGGTGCTATGTGTACGTTTTTAAAACCCCCCTGGGATCCTGTTTTAAATGTTCCTGTGTTTCCTTTTATTTCCACCGCCTGGATTCCTGTCTTGCAACCCCGGCTTTTCCCCGCAGGTTTCCACGTTGGGGGGGAGCGAAAATTTGGGGTTTCCCCCCGCCAAAAGGGCCCCTCCCGCTTTGCCCGGGGGCTTGGTGAAGGGCCCTGGGGCCCCCTTAAAAACTCCCCTCCCCGGCTGGGGGCCCCCAGTACCCCTCGCCTTTTCGGTTGGGTCACAGAGGATCCACACCCGGGGGTGTCGCGGTCGCCCTTCCCGGCCCCGTCTGTCGCGCCCCCCACCCGTTACAAAAATTTTAACTGCCATGGATCCCGCGGGGTGACCCTTTCCCCTTTTAGAGCGTTTTTGCACCCGTTCCTTTGGGTCATGGTCCGCCCAGAGTGTCTGTCTGTTTTTCCGCTGGCCATGGGGTTCGCCCCGAGTGTCTGTTTCTGTCCCCTGGGGTATGGTTGCCCAGGTGTCTTGGGGCCCCGGTCTGGGGCCCGGTGGGCCCTTCCCTTTGGAGTTCCCCGATAAATATCCCTGGGCCCCTGGCAAAAGGTTTGCCCAGAGGGTCAGTTTTCCCCGTTTTGCTTGGGTTCCCTGGGCGCCCCCGAGTGTTCCCTATCCCTGTCCGCTGGGGTCATGGTACGCCCCCGATGTGTATTTCCCCTGGTTCCCCGGGGCAATTTTCCCTTTATGGTACGCCCAGAGTGTTTTGGGTTTTCCCCGTCCGCTGGCCTGGTTCCCCCTGGGTTATTGTTTCCCCGGGGAGTGTCCCGTATTTCCCCGTTTCCCCTTTGGGTCATGGTACCCCAGAATGTAGGGATCCCTGGGGCCCCTGGCCCTTTTGGGGTAAGCCCAGAGTGTCCGTATCCTGTCCGCTGGCTCATGGTTTCGCCCAGAGGTTTTCAGTAAAAACCCGTCCCCCTGGTCATGGTAAAGGGCCCAAAAGGGGTTTTCGTATCCCTGTCCCCGGTCTGGGACGCCCAAAAAGTTTTCAGTTCCCCGGGCCGCGGGCTATGGTACCCCAGAGTGTCAATATTTTCCCTGTCCGCTGGCTCATGGTTTGCCAGAGTGTCTGTATCCCTTCCGCTGGCTTTATGGTACGCCCAGGTGTCAAAAACCCCGTCCGCTGGGGTTTTGGTACCCGAGGTTTTAGATCCCCCTTCCGCTGGCTCATGGTACGCCCCGAGTGTCCCGTTTCCCTGCCCCTGGCTCATGGTTACGCCAGAGTGTCAGTATCCCTGTCCTGGGTCATGGTACGGCCCAGAGTGTCAAGGGATCCCTGGTTTCCCCTCTTGGTTCCCGGGTAGCCGGGCGGGCCTGGGTTGCCCTTAGCCTTCCCATGGTTACGCCCCAAGAAGGGTTTCGGGGGTTTTGGCCCTGGTCATGGTTTTAGCCCATAAGGGCTTTTCCCCCTGGGGTTGGGCCCTTAGGGGTTTATGGTAGCCCAGAGTTGTTTGCGTTGGGCTTGGTCCCCCCTCCGATGAGCACCCGTTTGGCCTAGCCCTTCATTTGTCCGCCCAGGCGCCCCGGTTTCAGGGGCCCTTCCCCGGTCATGGGTCCAGGTGAGGCATTTCCCGGGGGTTTGGCCCCTTTTGATTCCCCCCGGTCCAGGCCCCGAGCGTCCGTTTTGGCTCCTTTGGGGTCACATTGGGTTAAAACCCCGGCGGTTACGGGTAGGGGTGGCCCAAAAACCCCCCCTGGTTCCAGCCCTAGATGAGGTCCGTTTGGCTTAAGGGGTTTTTTTTATGGCCCCCAACCCTTTTTTGATGGGCCCTGGGGTGTTTATGGCCTAAGGCTTATTGTTATCCCGGTTCCTGGCCGGGGGCCCCTCCCGGGGGGCATACCCCCACGTGGTGGGGCGCCCCGGGGGGCCTGAACCCCCTTTCCGTCTTTCCCTTGGGGTTGGTCCCGCGCGCCTGGGGGCCAACCCATTTTTGCTAGGGGGCCCCAAATTGTTTTCCCTGGCCCATGCACCCGGGGCCTTTTTAGTCCCCCATTTCCCAACTGAAATTATTGGCCCCGGGGAAACCTTGGTTTTGGGGTTGGGGCCCCCGGGGGAAATTGCGGGGCCCCACTTTTCCTATTGGAACGCCATGGTTTGTTTTGGAGGGGGAAAAGGGAACCGGGGGCCCCTTTGGAGGAAAACCGGGGTATTTTGGTTTTTTGCCCTGTCAGGTTCAACGCCGCCCGGGGCCCTTTTGGGGCCCCTTGGGCCGCCCCGGGGTGCCGGTTTTCCCAGGGGTTTCCCCCCCTTTTGGGTTCCTTTCCCGGGGCCCGTTTTTCCCCCGAGTGCTTTTTCCGTTGGGGGCCAGTGGCGGGGGCTCGGTTTGGGCCCTTCCTTTGGGGCGCCCGGGGAGCTAAGTTCCCCCGTGTCTTTTTTGGTTACTTGGGCCCCCCGTGCCTTTCCTTTTCCCTCTGGGTCCCGCCTTAAGAGGAACCCCCCGTCAAAGGCCCGTTTGCCCCCCTGAGTTTTTTTAGGTTTTTCCCAATTTTTTTCCCCCCCTTGGTTTTGGGGGCCCCCAGGTTGGCCCCTGGCCGTAAAAGCCGTTTTTCGGGGGTTTCTGTGGTTCCCTTTCCCGTTTATTTGCTGCCCTTTTTTTTCCCGGTTCCCGTTACCCTTTTCGCATGGGGCTCGGTTCGTTTTTTTCCCCGCCGAATCTGTTTGCTTTTTTTATTTTTACCGTTGTTTAAAACCCCCCTGACCCCGTTAAAAGTTCCCCCTTGTTTTGGGGAGTTCAAGCGGTTTTTGCTTTCCCCCCCGGCTGTCCCCGAGGTACCCCGTAGGGGGGTTTTTGGAGCTGGTTGTCGGCCCAAATCACCCCCCCCCTTTCCCGGGCCGGGGTTTTGTGAAGACCGCCGGGGCCCCTTTTAGACCCCCGGGTTCCCTTGGGGGGTTTTGGTTTTTAAAACCGCTCCACCTTTTTTCCTTTTTCGGTGAACTTTTTACCGGTGGGGTTTCCCCCGACCCCGGTGTTTAGGTCCCCCCTTGTTTGGCCCGGGGGGCCCGGCCCCTAAGTCCTGTTTCGGCCGGGGGCCCCCCTTTCCCCCCAAAAAATCGGTTCCCCCGGGGGGAGGAATTGAAATGATGAACCCAAAATTAAACCCATTCAAATGGGGACCCCCCCCCCCCTTTTTTTTTTTTAAAAAGAAATGCCTTGCCAAAAGTCCCCCCCCCAAAAAAAGGCCCTTTTCTTTTCATCCACGCAAAACCATCTGCCAAAATGAAAAAAAAATGTTCAGGAATGGTTTGAAGAACATAACAAAGATTTTGAGGTGTTGACTTGGCCCTTTTAAATTTTCCGAAAAAACTCAAAATTTATTTTTTAACAGCTTGTGGAAAGTGCTGGGGAAGCAAAATTTTTTGAAAAAACTTTTCTAAAAGGGGGTTTGTGGTTATATTTTAGGGCCGGACAAATTCCAAAGGGGTCTTGTGGGGGTCTGTGCCCCCGAAGGGTTTAAAGCCTGTTTGGGGGCACAATATGGATTTTCATGATGGTTTTTAAAAGTTTTGGATGGGTCAGCGTAGGGGGGGGGGTTAGGGAATATATTTGTTTTTGGACATCTAAATAAGGCTTCCCTCAATTAGGGCCCCTCAGAAAACCCTAAAAGGAAAAAAAATTTTCCAGTTTTCCTTTGGGCAGGAAGGGCCCTTTTGTCTCCCCTCCCGTTATCATAGATAAAAAGGATGTTTTAAAATTTTTTTTAAAATTACTTTACTCAGAGATTTTGAAAAGGGGGTGGGGTTTTTCCCCAAGGGGGGCAAAATTTGTCAAAACCGCAGATGTTGTTAAAAACCCTCTAGCCCGGTTTTTGGGGTTTGGGGATTAAAAAATTAATTTAATATCATATTTTTTGCCTGACATGGAAGAACATGCCATAATAAAACCTGGCAAAAAAAAGCCAAAATGGCAGTTAACACGGGTGAAAAAAATTTGGTCAAAGTTTCCCCCTCAAAATTCCCAAATCACAATTGGGAAAAGTCTAGGTTTACCCTGAAAAAAAAAAAAATTTGCAAACTAAATCGATTTTTTTATTATAAATTTTTAAATTTACAAAAAAGTCATTTTAAAGGGAAAAAAATGTTCAAAAATTTAAAAATTTTTTTTAAACTGAAACCCCAAAAACAAAAGTTTTAATAGAAAATTTTTTTTAAAAAAATTTTTAAAAATTTCTTTTCCCCTTTTTTTGTAATTTATTCCCAATTTTAGCCTATTTAAAATTTAAAAAATGTTTTTTTAAAAAAACGCAGAAAAAGCAGTTTTTTACGAAACAAAAAAAAAGGTAAAAATTATATCTGGAATTCCGGAAAAATAAAAATTTAAAAAAAATTATTTTATAAAAAAAAAAGGCCCAAAGGAAAAAAAAGTATTTTAATCAAACCCCGACTTCGAAAAAAATTTTTAAAAAAATTATATTAAAAATTATTTTAAAAATAGCAAACCCTTTTTCCCATCCTTCATATTTTAAAATTATTTGTATTATAGGGTTTTTAAAATTTTAAAAATAGTAAAATATATAATTTATTTTTAAAAAAAATCCCCAAAAAAAATAATAAAAAAGTTTTTAAAAAAAAAAAAAAATCAAAAAAAATTTCAAAATATTTTTTTACAATAAATTTTTTTTATTAAAATTTCAATTTTTGTGCAATTTAAATAAAAAAAGAAACATTTAAACAAAAATAATATCAGTTGGGGTCAAATTTTTCCTGGGTTTTTTTGGTATTTGTTCAATTGGAAAATGTTTTTAAAAAAAATTAAAACAAAAAAATTTCCGCAAAACCTTTTCTTTTTCCTCTTTGGAAAAAACAATGGAAATTTTGCCAAAAAAACAGGGAAACCTAAATGGGTGCAAAATGGGGTTTACCAGACTGAAACATTGCTGTCTTTTTGATCTGTGTATTGCTGTGGGACTTGAGAAAAAGGCCCCCCTTTGGGGGAAAAGAATCTGCCAAATCTCATTTAAAAATTTTTTTATAGTGTATTTCGGATTTCCCTTTTAAAAAAACATTATTTTCCGGTTTAAACCCATTTCTAAACCCCTTTCCCGTAACGGGAAAACCCTCTTTTTGAATCCATTTTTTTTTCCCCTTATGAATTTTTTTGCCCCCCAAAAAAACCAAAATTTTTTTAGGTTTTTGCCAAACAATAAAAAAAACACGAAAATTAAATTTTCAAAACAAAAAAATGGCACCAAATTTCCCGGTTTTTTAAAGCGTATTTTTTGGGGGTTTTTGGGTTTAGTAAGGGTCCCCTCCTCTTTTCTGTGGGTGGTTTTCTGGGTTCCCCAGTTATATTCCTGAAGGAAAACTATTTGGAGTAGTAAAATCCAAAACCCCCTTTTTGGTTTGGGCCTGTCGAAGGTTTTGGGCTTTTACAAAATTGAATTTAAAATGGGAAAAATTTTTTTGCAAGAAAAGAGTTTTTGGCTCCCATTTTTTGGTGGTAATAAAAGGTTTTGGGAAAAATTTTTTTGGGAAAACCAAAAAAAGGTTTTTAGTACAAATCCCTTTTACTTGTCACACAAGCTAATTTGGTCATTAGAATAATTATGGAGAAAAATGAAATGAAAACATTGCTATTTCCTTATTCCCTATTAAATTTTTATGTTTTTTTATTTTTTTTAAAATTTTTATATTTTTTATATATTTTTTTAAAATAATTTTTATATTATATATTTTTTTATTTTTATATTCAATTTGGTTTGTTAAAATTTTCTCAAAAACCTTAAAATTTTCACACACATTTTTTAAAATTTTGAAACATTGAAGGTAACATTGCCCATTTTTTTTTTTGGTTTAAAAATTTAAATTTTCATTTTTAATTTTAAAATTTAAAAATAAAACCTTTTTTAATAATGTTTTTTTTACAGTTTTAAATTTCCACTTTTCGCAAAAGGGATTAAAAACGCAAAGTAAAATTTTTAAAGGGTTATTGTTTGCAATAAAATTAACCCGGTAGTTTTTAAAAATTTTTTTAAGCTATAAAAAATTTTTTATTTTCAGGGAAAAATTTTTACAAAAATATTCATTGTACAATTTAAAAAGTTAAAAATAAAGTAATAAATGGATATAAGTAAAAAAAAATATGTTTAAAAAAGGGTTTGGAAAAGGGAAATTGTATATTTTAAAACAAAATGTAGAAAAACATAACCCCCGGGTTTAGTTTTAATAAGGAGAAGTTGACTTCACCCTTTTCGTAGCTTTCCCGGGTTGGTTTTTTTAGTTGGAAAACAAAATTTCCCTTTTTCACCAGGACACCAAAATTCCCTCTTTGTTTGCCAAGGGGTTTCTGGGTTTTTTCCTTCTCCCATTAAAAATTAAAGCTAAAGGAAGAAATTTTAAACTTGGAAAAAGATAGGGGGAAAAAAACCTAATAATGGTAATGTTTCTTTGTTAGTAAAAAATAATAAAAATTGTAATTGACCCCTTAAAATTTTTAAACTGGAATTCCCTCCTGTAAATTTGTTGGGCAACTTGGCCCCCCAGGGTTTTTTCTAGAATTTTAAAAAAATTAAAATATATAAATTTTTAAAAAAGAAGTATTTATTTTAAAAAAAAAACTTTTTCCTTTTCTTTCTTTTTTTTTTGCCCTTTCCCTTTTTGTTTTTTTTCTTTCCTTTTTTTTTTTCTTTTTTTGCTTCCCCCTTCCCTTGGGTTTTTTTAAATCTCTTTCCTCCCCTTTCACTTTTTTTTCCCTTTCCCAAACTTTTTTCTTTGAAAACCTTTCCCCCCCTAAAATTCCAAATTTTACACTTAAAATTTTTAAACGTCCTTATTTGTATTTTTGAGACTATAGGGGCAAACTATCCCGGTTATACACAGGTGTACGGTGCAGACATGAGATATTTTTTTATGTTTACAAATTTCCTGTACCCTTGGTTGGGTTTAGGAAATTTACTTTTTCCCCTTTTTGGATCAAAAGGGCCAAAAAAACCCGAAGCGGGGAGACGCCATCCCGCCCCCCAGATTTAAACAAGTAAATGGGGCAGCCAGCGAAGGGGGGGTTTTTTGTTGCCGAAAAAGCTTGGAAAAGAGATAGAAAGTAGCAGAGAAAGTAAAGCGGGCGTTGGAAGGGGAGGAATAGGGAACGGGGGGCAGGGGGCAGGTTGGGAGGTGTAAGAAGCTGAGAGGGCAGAAGGGGATACTGGAGGGGAATTTCAGGGAAGGTGCAGGTCTGTCTGCAGAGTATACAGGAGCCGGCTGAGTCCTGTGGGTGCTCTCTATGTGGAGCTGTCCATGGTGCTGCACTAAGTGCTCCGGAGCAGCCTGCTGCCTGTCACTCTCCACGGTCCGGAACCTGAGGGAGCTTCACCAAGTGACTAGAAGCATCAGACCTGGTGAGAGACGGAGCGCACGTCCCCCTCCCGAGCACTCTACCTATTGCTGAACACCACTGGCTTTTGTGTTAGCATAATGCTTCTGGGACAAATGACATGGAAAATGTGAGCAGCTATGAAATGACTCTGCAAGACGTCACCCTGACATCACTCCCCAGGAAAGAAGAAAGGCTCTGTTAATGCAGTATTACATATACACACTGCAATCTAATCTATCTATCTATCTATCTATCTATCTATCTATCTATCTATCTATCTATCTATCCCATATCTATCTATCTATCTCAAATCTCTATCTATGTATTATCTATCTATCTCAAATCTCTATCTATGTATTATCTATCTATCTATCTATCTATCTATCTATCTATCTATCTATCTATCTATCTATCTATCTATCTATGTGTCTGTCTGTTTGTCTATCTATGTATCTATCTACCTACCTCATATCTATCTATCTATCTATCTATCTATCTATCTATCTATCTATCTATCTATCTATCTATTCATCTATCTAAAAATAAACTACAGTTTTAATAATGTACTAATATGCATCATGTACGCTATAAGGTGCTGAGAATAGGTAACATAATTTAGATAGCCATCCCTAGTATCTATCTATCTATCTATCTATCTATCTATCTATCTATCTATCTATCTATCTATCTATCTATCTGTCTGTCTCTCTATCTTTCTATTTGTCTGCCTATCAATCTACATATATACTTGTCATATTCCTGCACCAATTCTCAGGTAGCTAATGTAGTAGATTTGAGTGTGTCAAACACTAAATAGTGTATACATCTTTATAAATTACACATGGTCATGTATCATGTTTTAGCAGCATGTGGCTTCCAGGACACACATTTTTTTAAGATATGTCAGCTGCAGGCTAATCTCTCTACACAGGTGTCAGTTTTGGCAATTAACCACTCATGTTACAATTAAGCTCTGCCCAGTGATCACTGTTGTCTTACTGGTATCGGTAGAAAGGGGGTATTGACTGATCAAAATGATGTTAGAACTGGATTTCCATACATTATCAGGATTAATAAAGCAGACAGCTCTGCTACATCACTATGTGCTTTGTATAACAAACCACTCAGGAGACTAACACAAGTTATACAGGAAAACATTCTCTATTTATTTCATGCATATCCTACAACGGTTCTGTCCCCTTTAAGAATATTTGGTCAACTACTATTGTGCTTAGTATAGAATTTTATTTTGTGGCATCCCAGCATTTTTTGCTCTCAAAATATTTAGGAAAATCACCCCCTCCCATTATCTTGAGCCCAGAAGCCTAAATGCCACTGTTGAGCTTAGTCATCATTAGGATTGTCACATAGTGATCCTTTGTGAAAATTCCAGCTAGGTGACCAATGAAGCGTGAAATTCAAGGCTGAAACAGATTTATACCCTCACATCTAGATGGGACCCTGCAGGCAGCACTGCCATTTCCCTGCCCCACTGCCTTTACACAACTGAACAGACAGGAGGAAGACGCCTGTACAGCGTCATACAGGGAAAGGGACCCAGAATGAAAAATACTAAATAAAATAGAACAAAAATTTTTGGCATCAAACATGTTCAACTGAAGATACATGACAACTAATAATGGTAACTAATAATTTAGTTACTATTTAACAGTTAGTAATACTAAGAAATATTAGATAGACAGACAGATATCAGACATTAGATACATAGATAGGTAGGCTATAGACAGATAGCAAAATATACATAAATAGAGATATAGATGTAGATAGATAGATAGATAGATAGATAGATAGATATAGATAGATAGATTTTTTTAATCTGACTCTGTTACTGTATCTCTTTATTTTTCATTTAAATATCCTGGTAAACACCTTTAATATTAGTTATAAGTTATATGAGATTGAAAAAAATGGATTTTCCGTTTTCTAGGAGCAGTGTACAAGGACCATCTTTTCCATTGGGCACACCAGGAAGTTGCCTGGGGTCCACCCAAGTATGGGAGCCCCAAGTGATCTATGTATGTCCCAGGAATACAACAAAACATACCCTGGATCCCTTTGGTGGCTTTGCTTATTTAACGGTTTGTGTGTTTTTAGGACATGCAAAAAGTTAAAAACCATAGTGGAGAAGGGAGTCAAAGGCTCCCAGCTTTGCCAATAAGTCTTGTCAGCTGCAGGCTGCCAGTGTACAGACATACCGTAAGTGGCGTGATAATATGAGTGTGGCAAGAGGCATAACCTAATGTGATATCATGTATTTGGGCAGTGTTATGTCTGGAGTCTCATAATACATCTGGGTGTGCCTGGTACTGTAGCTCAGTCCCTTCCATTTGAATACTGAAATAGTTGAAACAGTCCAACAGAAAAGTGCAGTTTTCTGAATCTCATGTAACCCTTCAAAAATAATTATGACATAATTGCTATAATAGATCTTGTGATTCAATATATTAAACAGAACTTTTATAGTTTAACCAAATAAACCTTATATTTATCCATAATTT
>JAODAL010016946.1:0-79190 GCA_025379985.1 Phyllomedusa bahiana
GAATCGAAAACCCCCCCGCCAAGAGTCGGTGGGTTTGTCACACACAACCCCTAGTTGGCATGGCCCGGGAGCAGGTGAGGGGCTCTCACCTGTCCTCAAACCACCTCTTTCCTGTTCACTTCCCACAGCCAGAGAACTACTATGTGCTGTCGCCTCTGCACCATTATACAGTGAGGACCAACTATTTGAGGACAGTGGGCAGCAAAGAGGTGGGGAAGACATCCGCTGCTTCTTGCAGAAGTGCGAAAATAGTGATGAGGAGAGTTGCATTGGGGGGTTATGTTGCGAGCGGTCAGGCTTTGTACAGCAACACCGTTGAGGAGGACGGCGGTGACAGGGAAACACTAATCGATGTAGCCGATCGCACTTGGGAGCCGGGAGAAGCAGGCGAGGCTGGGACAAGTTATTCTGGTGCCTTAGTTAAACAAGGCATAAAGTGCCCCCCAAATGGAAAATTCAGCCCACTCCATGCCTCCTTGTGCCCCCTTTTCTGCCTGGCATGAAGTGGCGCCCTACGTGGTCGCCTACCCATTGTTCCGGCCCTGGAAGTATTCCATTTTTCTCTACATTTAGTTTTAGGAGACGGGAGGAGAAGAAGGCTTTGGACGACAGACAATCTGGGATGTTGGACAGTAGAGAGTTAATGTCTGGGCCGGAGATGTAAAGTTGGGTGTCATCAGCATACTGGTGGTATTGAAAGCCATGTGATGCTATGAGCTGACCCTGACCAAGAGTGTAGAAGGGTTCATCATTATCATGGGGAGAAGAGAGCGGCAGCTTGCGTGTCAGGCAGTGGCGCAGCCCGTAAGTCGGTAGTGTGGCCGGGAGTCAGCAGGGTGGCAGCAGTGCGAGGTTGGGAGCCAAATGACCACAATTTAGACCACCCACTGCAGGTCCCAGAAAGTAGCGGCACAGGGGGCTCACCTGGTCAGCGACGGTAACAGTCAGTCAGTGCGGAGCTTTGGTGGTAAAATCATCTACTCAGCGGTGTGCCAGTTTTTTGACGAGACACCAGAGGAGGCGAACATGGCTATATGTAGAATCTGTGGGCAGAAAGTAAAGTGTGACCGGGGACCTAACATTGGCCCCACAGCCCTGCGTCAACATCATGCAGCGTCACCATACAGTGGGCTGGGAGAAACGTGTCTCAGATGTGGTGGTCCATCCTGTCCCAACAGCAGAAGCACCCAGTGGCACGCCTCCCATTTCAGGCAGTCAAAGCTTCACCACCTCTGCTGAAGACAACTCCCTGTCTATTACATCATCTACCGGTTCAGATACTCCTGCTCCTCGGCACTCATGGTGCCAGCAGTCGTTCACCGAGATGATTGCCAAGAGACAGCAGTATGTGTCTAGCCATCCCTAAGTGCAGAAGCTGACCGTGCCCTTGTCCAAGTTGGTGGTACTGCAGTCCCTCCCTTTCAAGTGGTGGACTCTGCACCGTTCAGAGAAATGGCCAGGAAACTTGGCATTCACTTCTGCCATTTCTACTCTGCCAAGCACACCTTCCTTGAGCTAAACAGAACAGAGAAAAATAAATTGATGAACAGGAATAAATATATTAACGGGGAAATTGATGAACAGAGAAAGGCCATTAATGATTTTTTGATGATCAAAGTGGACAGAAGTATTCCCCTGTGTAATTTTGATGTCAGCCAGTGGCAGCTCATCCGTGACACCAGCCGTTTGCTCAGGCCCTTTGAGGAGGACATGTTATTTGTCAGTTGCCAGGACTACGAGATGAATAGATGAATAACGTCATTCCACTTCTTCATGTCCTGGAACAGATGCTGCAACATCTGTCTGGGCAGGGGACTGGAGACGTGACTACTACATCTCGCGGCCACATGAGTCCGGTGGGGGCTGAATTGGAGGAGGAAGACATTGGAGCACAAGCAGTGTCTGGCGACGTGTTTTTTTTTTATTTTTTTTTATTCAGGTGACAGGAGAGGAACAGGATCAACCAGAGGATTAGGAAGACAAGGAAGATGATCCAGATACACCGTGGCAGTATACAGTGGAGATGGAGGCAGGGAGTCCCTCGGAGTCACTTGTGCAGATGGCCCGCAGCTTGCTGATTTGTCTGGGTAGTTACAGACAAATTGTCACCATCTGGCAGAGGGATGACTTCTGGCTCCACCCTCTTGGACCCTCGTTACCGGTCCCAAGTGGGGGCATTTTTTCACCTGCCAAGACGTAGGACAAACTCAACTACTATAGAGACATCCTATGTAGTGATTTAGCCGCTGCCTATCTGCGCCATGGTCCATCCTCTATATAACAGGTCTGACCGGTGGATTCCTCAGTGCTCATGTACCACTGCCACGGCTGCTGTGGGGGATGGGAGATTACGAGCAGTACCAGCTCCATCAGCAGCAACTGAGTCTGGAGTTGTCGATGAGCAGCTTTCTTCACCCCCTAGTGATTTAGGTACCCACCAGCAGCAGCACCTGGAGCAGACCCTGAACCCTGGATTGTTTTGGCTACCGCCTCAGCTACTATTCTGATTCTGCCACCCACTTGATTCCACAAATCTTTTGCCAGCTGCTCCTTCTACCACCCACCATCTTTACCAGGGACTGGTATTGCCACCCACCTTCCCACTTCACTGGGCCATTATGTAGCCGCCTGATGCTGCTGCCACCTCACCACTCAGGTCTCATGCTGCTGCCAACTGAGAGCTCTCTGTCGACCACTCTGTGGTTTTCTAATGCTGTTTCCACCCTCCACCAATCTGACATTGCCACTATGTTTGGTTTTCCCCTTTTAATCTGTGGAGTGGATATAAAACACAGAACATATGCAAATATTCCATTTACTTATTTTTGGGTTCAACTCCTGTTTCTTTTTGGCTTTGGCAATGATGGATTATTGACCAAATGAAAGCAGAAACTGAAAGATCAAACGAATGGCAAAATGATTGCCGTCAATGCGAAATTACTGATGACACCCCTCTCCACTCTTTTGGAGGAGCTCTACATGTAGCAGCATTTAACAGAATCACCACAATAAATGAAAAAATTAACTGTTTGTCACAAATAGCAATATCCCAAGAGACTGGATTTGAGATGTGTGTAGGGCTGAAATACACAAACACTGGATTTGACACAGAATTCTCCACAAAAAGTGAATAAATTAACTCTTGGCCACAGATTAAAAACCCCCACCGGTTTGAAGTTGATGGATTTCAGGCGTGTATGTGGCAGAAATACGCACCCCCTGTATTTTACTCCAAAATAAAAAGAGAGAAATTAACCCTGGATATTAAATTCCCTACAAAATGAAACAGGGGAAATTTAAATTATAATATGGGTGAAAAAAAAAACTCTATTTGACTCCAATTGGACCAGTTACAGGCTTGAGAGATCCTTGGATATGAAATTCCCCGCTGAAAGAACAGGTGAAATTTAAATGTATAGATGGCGGACAAAAAAAACACACTGTATTTGACTCCAAGTACAACACTGACAGGATTGAGTGGATTCCCAGAATCTGAAATTCCCTAATAATAGCACAGGTGAAATTTAAAAATGATGAGGGAAAAAAAAACACTATTTGACCAGGCAACACTAAGGCATTTCACAGGCTTTTTTTGGGGGCGTATTTGGGGGTTTAAATTACGTCCGCAAATACTTCCCAAATACTTTCAAATAATGAACAATTAGAGGACTAGGGAAAGCGGGGGCCGCCCACTTAATAGTGGGGTACGTCACAGAATCCCCTGGTCTCGATTGGCTTCATCCTGCACATGTCGGGGTCCCCCCTTTTTTTCCCCCCGATTTCTCTGCCCCAGTAAACGCCTGTCTCGCAGCCTTTTTTCCCAAAAAAAAACACCCTTTTCCCGCAATCCCCCTAATTTTTTGGCTTCGCACAGAACCAAGTTTTCCTAAAATTCTAAAAAATTTCCCACTTTGTTAAATGATTCCCCATCTCTAATACCACACCAGAAAACTTACACACACAAAAAAAAGGGTTTTAAAAAAATATTGAACACGCACCAAAATTTTTTAAGTAAATATATTTCTAAAGGGGTTATTGACATGAAATTATCACCAGATGTCAGTAACAATCCATCCAATCAGCACATGCAAATAAATCAAACCATAGATGTCCATAAATTGTGTAATGAAAAATGACAGAGGGGAAAAAGTATTGAACGCGCTTACTGAAATGTATTTAATACTTCGTACAAAAGCCTTTGTTGGTGATAACAAGATGCCTCCTGTATGGTGAAACTAGTCGCATGCATTGCTCAAGTGGGATTTTTGGCCCATTCTTCCACATAAACGCTCTTCACATTCTGAAGGTTTCGTGGGCTCCTTCTACGAACTCTGAACTTTAGTTCTTGCCATAGACTTTCTATTGGATTCAGCTCAGGTTGGGCCATTCTAGCAGCTTTAGTTTCTTTTTCTGAAACCAATTGAGAGTTTCCTTGGCCGTGTGTTTGGGATCATTCTCTTGCTGAAATGTCCACCCTTGTTTTATCTTCGTCATCCTGGTAGACGGCAGAAGATTTTTATCAAGAATGCCTGGGTACACTTGTCCATTCTTCCTTCCTTCAATTACATGAAGTTTTCCCAGTGGCATATGCTAAAAAAACAGCCACACGCCATTATGATCCAAACTTCACTGTTGGTATAGTGTTTTTGGGGTGATATGTGGTGTCTTTTGGCCTCCAAACATAGTGTGCATTGTTGCATCCAAAGAGTTTGATTTTGATCTCATACGAGCGGACATTTTCACTATTTTACAGACTTGTCTTAATGTTGTTGAGCAAACTTTGAACGCGCTTGAACATGCTTTAGTTCAGCAATGGAGTATTGTGTGGCGAGTATGCATACAGGCCATAGAGGTTGTGTGCATTACTTATTCTTTTCTTTGAAACCATTGTACCTTCTGGTTCCTGGTTTTTCTGTAGCTCTTCACAGGTTGTCCTTGGCTCTTGGACAACTCTTATGATAACTCTTTACACTCCTCTGTCTGAAATCTTGCGGGGAGCACCTGGTCATGGCCAGTTTATGGAGAAACTATGTTCTTTTCACTTCCGCGTTACGTAAAAAAAAAACCCCACAACAACTAAATGGGCTACTCTGCCCAATGTCTTGGCTGTATCGGATCACCAAAATCACAAACCAATAGTATATTGCCAATAGTAAAATAAAAATAACAATAAAATGATACATACAAAGACCCTATACTGACCCTACATAAAAAGGAACCAGTCCCTACCTATCTAACAAATGGAGTACTCGCTCTGATAAGGGCGACCCCCCCCCCCCCCAACAGAAACCTAGTCTTATCCCTGATACAGTATACCCAGGAAAATGATCACAGAAACAAAGGGTACAATGTAATCCAAAAATATCACTATATGCATGAATATTTATGACTTCACACTATTGCCAAAATAAATACCAATTTCCTATGGCACGGTCGATGCCTGTAGGGTTCTCTTGTCAATCACAATCCATTATAAAAGAAAAACATTAAGGTCTTCCCTTTATAATTATTGATACACACTATTGCCATCACCACCAAAAAGAAATTAATCCCGGTCATCTGTTATGTACGACATTTATCCAACAGCAAATATCAGCTACCTTTTCCAACATGTTTCCCCTTTAAGGTTTCAAAGGTTCATCAGGGAACAGTAAGTGAGACACAAATGGGGCTAAATATAACAGTTAAGGGGGTCGTCACTACAAGGATCGCTGCTTTTTATGTTAAAGATCTTGCAAAAACAAGTCACTTTATAATATATGTCCATTAACAGGGTCCTACCTATTCCTAGATATCCCCTCTTGTATGGGCGGCATCAGCTCCTCAGGTTGCTATAGCTACAGACCTGTTTGATCTCTCCTGATAGGCTGCCAGCGCTGGTTGCTATAACTGCAGACCTGTTTGATCTATCCTGATAGGCTGCCAGCGCTGGTTGCTAGAACTACAAACCTGGCTTCTACTGCAGCCTACTGGAAGCCAGTAAACACGGCCCTGAATTCAAAATGAAACCAAGAAAACAAGACTGAGGGAAGATGAATCAATGTAGTGAGACAACCCCTTTAAACCCTTACCGACCTATGACGTATGAGTACATCATAGCGCCGGAAAGCGGCTTTGAAACGGGAGCGCGGCGTGATCCCGCTTCACAGCCACCGGGTGTTATCGGCTTATTGCAGCTAACACCTGGCGGTTTCAGCGCAGGCGGGCGGCGCCGCCCGCCTGCGCTGTTTAACCAATCAGGCTGAATGACTGAAAAGCGGTGCCGCGCACCGTTTTTCAGCCCGATCGGGACATCAGCGATAAGATTGCTGAGACCCGATGGGCTAACATGGCTCCCGCCACTGCCATGTTCCTGTTTGCCCCACTTCCGTCCGCAGACATTAAGTGGGGAAACCACCATCTTTGTACACCCTAATGCATTGCCTATGCAATGCATTAGGCTGTATTAACGATCGCGCCCCCTAGTGGTCAAGCACCATAAGGGGACTAAATGTTAAAGTAAAAAAAATAAAGTTTTAAAGTACAAAAAAAAGTATTAAAAGTTCAAATCACCCCCTTTTGCCATTTTACAAATAAAAACAGTGAAAAAAAAAAAAAAAGTTACACATATTTGGTATCGCCACGTCCAAAAAGTCCAATCTATAAAAATATAACATCATTTATCCCGTACGCTGAACACCGTAGACGGAAAAAAAAATCCAAACGCCAAAATTCCGTTTTTTTTGGTCATTTAACGTCACATAAAAAATTGGAATAAAAGTAATCAAAAAAGTCGCATCCATTTCAAAGTGCTAGCATTAAAAAGTACACATCTGCCCGCAAAAAATGCCCCCTAAACTGACGTCCTAGTGTTAGTACCAAAAACTTATTGGTCGCACAAAATGGCGCCGCAGCGCAAATTTCAAGAATAGAAAATGTTTGGAATTTTTTTACGGTACCAAAACATAACGGAAACCCTGCATGTTTGGTATTGGCAGATGTGTAACAACTTGTAGAATACAGATAACACATCATTTTTACCGAAGAATAAACTCCGTAAAAACAAACCTCTCGCAAACATGGCGAGGTATGTTTTTTTTTTTTTTTCACATTTTGCCGTTCCCTAGTATACTCTATAGCAGAGGTTCCCAACCCTAGTCCTCAAGGCACACCAACAGGTCATGTTTTCTGGCTTTCCTTAGCATTGCACAGTGAAGTCATTATTGTCCGTGCATTCTGTGGGAGATCCTGAAAACATGACCTGTTGGTGTGCCTTGAGGACCGGAGTTGGGGAACACTGCTCTATAGTAATATAAATAGCACCACTAGAAAGTACAACTTGTCCCGCAAAATAAAAGCTCTCCTATGTCTGTCGGTGGAAAAATAAAAAAGTTATGGCTTTCAGAAGGCAAAGAGCAAAAAAATTTAGAGCCATATTATTATGACCGTCCGTCAGGAAGGGGTTAATACAGCACAGCCAGGTAAATATTTTATATACAGTGGTCAGGATAGATGGGCTTAATCAAATGTTATATACCCCTGTTTCAGATAATGCGGTAGCCACATATGTATATACTTATTGTTGGGTATATATTCACATAGTAGCCATGGCTAATCTTTACTGTGTACAGCTGTCAAGATGATATACTCATGTCATCAGCAGTAAAGATACAGCTAGAACCTGGCCGATACAGTCATCTAGACCAGTGTTCCCCAACTCCAGTCTTCAAAGCCCACAAACAGGTCATGTTTTCAGGATCTCCCACAGAATTAACTGACCATTATTAAATCACCTGTGCAATGCTAAGGAAAGCCAGAAGACATGACCTGTTGGTGGGGCGTAAGGACTGGAGTTGGGGACCCCTGTCCTAGACCATGGGCCTTTCTGATCGCAAGTGGATAAAGCCCAGTACTCGCCAATCTTCTAGGTAGGGATAGCTATACTTTATCCCCAAGTAAGTGAAGTGTATTAAAATGTAACTTTTAATAATTGTCTGATTAAAAATCCAACACAAAAGCAATATTAAAATTACAGAAGGCTAAATACAGACTGTACATGAAAATAATCTTACCATAACCATGCAGTCAGGAAAACATCGCTTCCAGGGATAATCTGCAGCAAGGCAGTCAGGAACTAAAGACAAAGAATGCTGTCACCACCAGGCTTAAAAGGGTTTTCTCGCTTCAAAGATCATATCTGTAATGATGGGGACAGTAAAAATAAGCCCTTTTGCTATTGGTATTTACCAAATCATTTAGTATAGCAGCTATTAGCTAATCTGTAAGTGTCTAGAGCTAAATTTGAGGCCTGGGTTTGGGCCATGGCCCCTTTGCTTTGATTAGATGTCTGATATTTAGTTCAGCCCTGGTCGGGACATGCCCCCTGTGCATTGATTGGCTGCCTGCATTCTCTGTGCTGACTCCCCGCTGAGCTTTGTGAAAGTGAAACTGGCTCCCCCAGCTTTCTGTGCTGGCTGTCTGTGTAATAAAGCCTGCCTGATCTGCTCTCTGTTCCTCTCACAGGGACAGCTCTATGTGAAGGATCTGGTCAATTACAGAGTCTTTAGCTGTTATATGGGGGAGAGAGTGAATCTAACACAGTCTTATACCCTCTGCTCCCCCCTCTGCCTCTTGTCTGAAAGTGAGGGGGGATCAGTTTGCATTTTTTCACATTTGTTTCATCATTTCAGGCTGTATGTGTAACTGTTTACACCGATATAGGTGTTCTAGCGGTGAATCACCTTAGGACATGGGTGTCAAACTGTGGCCCTCCAGCTGTTGGGAAACTACAACTCCCATCATGCCCACTGTTATAGATTATAATAAGTGCATGATGGGAGTTGTAGTTTCCCAACAGCTGGAGGGCCGCAGTTTGACACCTGTGCCTTAGGAGGACTTAATGATGATAAAGTAAAAAAAATAAACGTTCAAATCACCCCACTTGTGCCATTTTAAAATGATAAAAAATGTTAACAAATCACTGATAAACCTTACTAAAATTATACTACTCCCCAGGTTTCTACAGTGGTGGCCAAAAGTATTGGCACCCTTGCAAACATGTCAGATAATACTCAGTTTCTTCCTGAAAATGATTGCAATCACAAATTCTTTGGTATTAATATATTCATTTATTTTGCTTGCAATGAAAAAACACAAAAGAGAATGAAACAAAAATCAAATCATTGATCATTTCACCCAAAACTTCAAAAATGGGCCGGACAAAAGTATTGGCGCCCTCAGCCTCAGCCTAATACTTGGTAGCACAACCTTTAGCCAAAATAACTGCGAACACCCGCTTCCGGTCCCCAGCAATGAGTTTCTTACAATGATCTGCTGGAATTTTAGACCATTCTTTGGCAAACTGCTCCAGGTCCCTGAGATTTGAAGGGGGCCTTCTCCGCCGTTTTGAGATCTCTCCACAGCTGTTCTATGGGATTCAGGTCTGGACTCATTGCGGCCACTTTAGAAGTCTCCAGAGCTTTCTCTCAAACCATTTTCTGGTGCTTTTTGAAGTGTGTTTTGGGTCATTGTCCTGCTGGAAGCCCCATGACCTCTGAGGGAGACCCAGCTTTCTCACACTGGGCCCTACATTATGCAGCAAAATGTGTTGGTAGTCTTCAGACTTCATAATGCCATGCACACGGTCAAGCAGTCCAGTGCCAGAGGCAGCAAAGCAACCTCAAAACCTCAGGGGACCTCCGCCATGTGTGACTGTAGGGAACAGGTTCTTTTCTTTGAATGCCTCTTTTTTTTTTTTTTTTCCTGTAAACTCTATGTTGATGCCTTTTCCCACAAAGCTCTACTTTTCTCTCATCTGACCAGAGAACATTCTTCCAAAACGTTTTAGGCTTTCTCAGGTAAGTTTGGGCAAACTCCAGCCTGGCTTGTTTATATCTCGGGGTAAGAAGTGGGGTCTTCCTGGGTATCCTCCCATACAGTCCCTTTTCATTCAGACACCGACAGTATGGGGTGACACTGTTGTACCCTCGGACTGCAGGGCAGCTTTAACTTGTTTGGATGTTAGTCGAGGTTCTTTATCCACCATCCGCACAATCTTACATTGAAATCTCTCGTCAATTTTTCTTTTCAGTCCACATCTAGGGAGGTTAGCCACAGTGCCATGGGCTCCGTCCACATCTAGGGAGGTTAGCCACAGTGCCATGGGCTCCGTCCACATCTAGGGAGGTTAGCCACAGTGCCATGGGCTGTACATCTAGGGAGGTTAGCCACAGTGCCATGGGGAGGTTAGCCACAGTGCCATGGGGAGGTTAGCCACAGTGCCATGGGGAGGTTAGCCACAGTGCCATGGGGAGGTTAGCCACAGTGCCATGGGGAGGTTAGCCACAGTGCCAAGGCCTATACAGATAGGGAGGTTAGCCACAGTGCCATGGGCTTTACATCTAGGGAGGTTAGCCACAGTGCCATGGGGAGGTTAGCCACAGTGCCATGGGCTTTACATCTAGGGAGGTTAGCCACAGTGCCATAGGGAGGTTAGCCACAGTGCCATGGGCTTTACATCTAGGGAGGTTAGCCACAGTGCCATGGGGAGGTTAGCCACAGTGCCATGGGGAGGTTAGCCACAGTGCCATGGGCTTTACACTTCTTGATGACACTGCGCACGGTAGACACAGGAACATTCAGGTCTTTGGAGATGGACTTGTAGCCTTGAGGTTGCTCAGGCTTCCTCACAATTTGGAGTCTCAGGTCCTCAGACAGTTCTTTGGTCTTCTTTCTTTTCTCCGTGCTCAATGTGGTCACACAAGGACACAGGACAGAGGTGGAGTCAACTTTAATCCATGTCAACTGGCTGCAAGTGTGATTTAGTTATTGCCAACACCTGTTAGGTGCCACAGGTGAGTTACAGGTGCTGTTAATTACTCAAATTAGAGAAGCATCACATGATTTTTCACACAGTGCCAATACTTTTGTCCACCCCCCTTTTTCATGTTTGGTGGAATTATATCCAATTTGGCTTTATGACAATTCTTTTTGTGGTTTTCCATTGAAGACAAATTAAATGAAGATAATATTACCAAAGAATTTGTGATTGCAATCATTTTCAGGAAGAAACTGACTATTATCTGACAGAATTGCAGGGGTGCCAATACTTTTGGCCACCACTGTATATTTATCTGGATCTACTGCATATTTATTACCCCCTACTATGCTTAAAGGGGTTTTGCCACGATGTAATGTTGACGTGGGATCCTCCAAAATGGGTATTTAATCACTTTTCTAAATATATGTGATTACAAAAAGTGAAGCCTCTGCGAGCCACAGCATTGCTCGGTTCCCCTTAGTTTCCTGCAAGTTTACATTAGACACGACCAGGACACTGAAAGGAGCTGATCTGACCGCGCTTGTGTGTTTGCACTTATCTGATGACAGGGAACATGAAAGAGTTTGCAAGGGGCTGTGGAGAAAAAACAGTGAGTGAGCTTGTGTCTTTTTTGTATAGAATCCATTGGTTGTAATGTAATTATTTGAGTAAACATTGCAGACGCTCCCTTCTTCCTCACTCTCTGCTCACCCCCCTCCCTCTCACCCCTGCAGCTGTTCATGACTCAGCATGCTTTGTTTATATTCTCTCCTGAGCAGATAAGAGGTAAGGAACTCACTTCGTGGCAAAACCCCTTTAAAAAGCTTCAGTCTTTACTTCTGAAATTCATATGGGGATCCAAAAAACAGACGTAAGAAATAATATCTCTTTCTCAATACTTTTTGTTTTTTAGTTTTGTTAAACATGGGAAATGGGTTTATTTCTCTAAAAAAAAAAAAAAAAAAAAAAAGAATTGCTCCTTATCCATACTCCCAGTTGGCTTCACCACATCTTTCATTGAACACCTGGATGTCCCAAGGCATCGTTACTATTGATCGTCTGTTTGACAAACCTCTCCAAAGCATTTTCTGACTTGGCGTCAGGTTACACATTAGACCATACTACTTTTTTATATATACCTACAAGTCAGGCATATATTGCAGGACTGGTTCTGGCCAAAAAAACCTTTATCTTCCTGCCCTTTCACTTCGCCTGCCATTAGGAACAGGTATGGGGAGCTGCAGCAATGACTGCCACTAGGTCTTATTTTCAGGGGAGGCTTTAGGGTTTGTTCACACGACGCTTTTATGAACCGTTTTACGGATCCGCAAAGCGGATCTAACAATTGTCAGTGTGATTAACATCGCTTTCAATGGCAAAAGCGCATCGCTGTTTTCATGGGAGATCGCCGATGCGCTTTTGAGAGCTCTCCTGCGCTTTTCTCATCCGCTTTAAGAATTGACATGTCAATTCTTCTTGTGTTCTATGCACGTGAAAGCCCATAGGATATAATGGAGTCCGCTTTTGGCTCCTGTCCAAAAGTGCTCCACACTGTGGGTACTTATTACCGGCTGAAAGTGCATCCGAAATGCGCAGTGCACAGCTGATGGGGGCTGGATCGTGGGATGGAGGTGCTGTCTGCTTCTGCCGCCGCCCGGCACAGCCGAGCGGAGCGTGTCCTACTGCCGCCCGGCACAGCCGAGCGGAGCGTGTCCTCCCGGCGCCCGGCACAGCCGAGCGGAGCGTGTCCTCCAGGCGCCCGGCACAGCCGAGCTGAGCGTGTCCTCCTGCCGCCCGACACAGCCGAGCGGAGCGTGTCCTCCTGCCGCCCGGCACAGCCGAGTGGAGCGTGTCCTCCTGTCGCCCGGCACAGCCAAGCGGAACGTGTCCTCCTGGCGCCCGGCACAGCCGAGCGGAGCGTGTCCTCCTGGCGCCCGGCACAGCCGAGCGGAGCGTGTCCTCCTGGCGCCCGGCACAGCCGAGCGGAGCGTGTCCTCCTGCCGCCGCCAGGCCGCTCGGCCCAGCCTGATCCTGCCGGACGCAGGAGGTGGTGAATAGATATATATATATATATATATATATATATATATATATATATATATATATATATATATATATATCCGGAAAGCGGATCCGTAAAACGCAACTCGTAAAGCATACAATACGGGTCCACATAAAGTATCAACTGTTGCGTTTTTGGATCCGCTTTCTGGCTGCGCTTTTCACTCAAAAACGGATTCGTAAAAAGGATCAAAAGCGTCGTGTCAACAAGCCCTTTATATTGCTAAGCTTGAAAAAAATTGCAGTAGGTCATATTTTGGGGAATGTCTTATTTTTGGAGAAACACGGTAGTGGTCCATCACCTGATTATCAAAGTGTATCATTTGTAACAGCCAATGATACTCTTTCTCTTTGAGCACTTTTATATGGTAAGGACTATGGCATATTTATGTTGGTTATTTACTTTTCTTTTTTTTTTTGGGTTATACATAAATGTTATATTACTTCTGAAATCTGTAACGGAACATGCTTATTGTATTTTCTGAAAAATATAATAAATTTCCATGATAAAAAAAAAAAGTTACACATAATTGGTGTTGTGTCTGGAAAAAGTCCAATCAATCTATTAAAAAAATAACATAATTTATCCCGTACACTGAGCTCTGTAGAATAAAAAAGTGGCAAAATTTTTTTTTTTTTTGTGGTCATTTCAGGTCCCCTAAAAATTGGCATGAAAGTGATCACAAAAGTCCCAATTATCCCAAAATGGTACCAATAAAAAGTGCACTTCAAGCCGCAAAAAATGCACCCTCACTCAGTTGCAAAAACGTCATTGCTTGCAAAAAGTGGTGCTGGGCGCAAATGATAAAAAAAAACTGTACACAATATTCCACGGTTTTTCTGACCAGTGACTTGGTAATGTAGAATGACAAGTTTACTGCTGCTAGGATTCCCAAGTCCTTCTTCAGTCACTTTTTTCCAGGTGTATCCCTTAAGTAATCATGTAATGGATTTTTCCTCCCCATGTGCATAACCTTGCATTTATCCGTTTTTAACCTCATCTGCCATTTCTCTGCCCAGGCCTCCAACTTATCCAGATCCCTTTGTAATAAAACATTGTCCTCTGTTGTGTTGGTTTCTTTATAGAGCTTAGTATCGTCTGCAAAGATTGATATTCAACGTGCAATCCATGTGTAAGGTTATTAATGAATATTTGAAAGGATGGGGCCCAATACTGACCCTTGTGGTACCCCACTAGTAACAGCGATCCAGTCTGAGTATGTACCGTCAATTACCACCCTTTGTTTTCTATCAGTGAGCCAGTTGCTTACCCACCTGCAAACATTTTCCCCCAGTCCAAGCATTCTCATTTCACTACCAACCCTTTTTTATGTGGCACCGTATCAAATGCTTTAGAAAAATCTCGGTAATGACATTCACTCCCCCTCACCCCGATCCAGTCTAGAACTGACTTTCCTCATAGAAGCTGTTTGAGATTAGTCTGACAGGACCGATCCTTTATAAACCCATGCTGGAACGGCGTTTACATTTATTTTCAGTGAGATACTCCAGGATAGCATCTCTTAGAAAACCTTCAAACATTTTAAACCTGCAACAGAGGTTAAACTTACCGGCCTTATAGTTTCCAGGGTCACTTTTTGGGCCTGATGACGGGGAACATGAAAGAGCTTGCAAAGGGGCTGTGGAGAAAGTGCAGTGTATGCGGCTGTCTGCTGCATAGAGAATCCACTGTTGTAATGTTTTTTTTTTGAGTAAAATTAGAGACCCCCCTTCTTTCCTCTGTTCTGCCACCCCCCTCCCTCTCTCCCCTGCAGCCTTTCATGACTCATCATGCTTTGTTTATATTCTCTGCTGAGCAGATAACGGCTAAGGCTCCTGGCAAAACCCCTTTAAGTGGAGTTGACCTTCCTATTGATGAGCAGAGGGATGAGGTCATTTTCCTTAGTAAATACCATGGAGAAAAAATTGTTAAATAGATTTTTCTTCTCCTCATTGCCCTCTACAATACCTCCCTCAACTACTTTCAAAGGTCCAACATTTTCAATTTTAGTCTTTTTACAATTTAAGTACAGTTGTGCTCAAAAGTTTACATACCCCCGGCAGAATGTTTGCTTTCTTGGAAAGGGTGCACCACGTTTTATTGCACATATGCAATCAGTACATAAAAATGATAAAACACAAGTTTCGTTTACAGGTCTTCAAAGAGTTGTTTCTGGTGCAGGTAGCAATGATAGACACACTGTATTGTTACATTTGGAATCAAGGTGTATACTACGTACGGAAGCTCTTGGGTCATTAGGGCTTAAAGGGGTTGTCTCATGTCACTGTTTCATAGAGCAAAGCAGCATTATTTCATTCATGAATCCAGTCACTTCCTGGTCAAGCTGTCTGTAATTAGCATATGAGCTCCATGTATTCAGACTTCTGCTAATTAGATAAACAATCTCCATCTCTCAGGTCCAGAGAATCTTGAGAAGTAAAGTAAACAGTAGTAATTAGTGTCTTTTGTGTGAAAGATCAGATAACACACAAGCTCTCAGGCTGCCAGCAGTTCTGTGCTCCGACCTGTGTGATGACATCACCCCCTGCTATCGGCTTAGACAAACAGCAGAGGGAGAACAAGCAAACAGGTCGGTAACTAGAGAAACCAGAAAGCCCTCAGAAGGTGATAAAATCATTTGTAGCTCCTCAGCAAAAAAAAAAATGAACAATGCAATATATTTGGAAAATGTTTTCATTTAGTGTTCCCTACATGTTCAAAGCTAATCTTTGTAGTGAGACAACCCCTTTAATGATAGGAATGATCTATCTTCATTTTTATACAGTTCTGCTAGAGTAAAGAAATATGTTTTTAAATGTAGGGATTTTTGTACTTTGTGTAGTTTTGTGTGCTGTTTTTGTAAATGATGTCAGCGATTAAGTTTCATAGACATCGGGGGGGAGGGGGGTTAAATGCATCTTGCGCATGCTCCCTGTGTGCCTTGAGGAAACGTCTGATGACGTGAAACGGCCATAGGCTGTGTTAGGCTAAGTTCACACGGCATAATTGCGGAGCGTAAGTACACCCCGCAACTACGTCGGGACTACGGGCACTCGCGCCGACCGGCGCTTACTCCTGCGGGGAGGGGTGGTGAGGGGGTCGGCCCGACCCGGCCCCATAGACATTCATTACTAGCAGCGCGTATTCGCCCTTAGTAATTGACATGTCACTTATCACCCCCGTGGCGTATTGCACGAGCGGGGAGAGGAGACGTAATCCATAGTTCTCTATGAGAAGTGTGCATTACCGTAATGACTGGGACGCATTTTGCTCGTATTTGAGCGCAGTAAGTTTAACCCGTGTGAACATAGCCTTAGTGTCTCTCCATGCCTGTTTGCTCGTGTGCCTGTTTATGTGGGAAAATGAATAAAGGCCTATAGAAAAAGGAACGGGTGAGTGCTGCTACAATTCTTCTATTTTGCAATTCGACTGGGACTGTCTTTCTTGAGCATAGCACTTCCGGGGATCTATATATTTGAATATCTGCGAACTCCATAATAGACTTCCAGGAGTAATTACTATTGGACTGATGCCAATCTCTTTCTCTACTTTGTTGCTATAAATTATTTTGTCTTACACGTAGAAATGTTTGAAATGGGAAAATGGCAACATTTTCAAAATTTTCGCGATATTTTTTTTACAAATAAACGAAGATTGTATGGACCAAAATTTCTTATTAACTTAAAGAACAATGGGGCATGTTTATCAAGGCAATTGCACCAGAATTCTGGCACAGTTTGCGCCAAAAATAATGTCTTACAAGCTTTTCGCCACATTTACTATGTGTTTTAGATGCTTTTGCGCCTCGTCCGACAAAGGGCGCGTGGCCTTGGTAAAAGGGGCGTTTTTTAAAATGCGACAACTTAATTGTGGTACAAACCTAGACTAGACAGTTCTAACCTGCTCCAGATTAATCAACACTGTGATAAACGTGGCGCATTGTAAGACTGTCTAGTGTAACTTTACACTGTAACTAAAAGACACTTGATAAATGTGCCCCAATGTGTCATGAGAAAATCTCTGAATCACATGGGTAGGAAAGTGTCAAAAAGTTATTCTCACATAAAGTGCACATGTCTTATTTGAAAAATGGTTCTCTGTCAGGAAGGCCAAACCTGGCTGCAGCGGTAAGGGGTTAAAGGGATTGTCTCATCTCAAAGTTTCATAGGATGCATGAATGAAATAATGCTGCTTTGCTCTGTCACTTCCTGGTCAAGCTGTCTTTTAATTAGCATATGAGCTCTGTGTATTCAGATTTTCTCTGTTTATCAGTCTAGATTAAATAAATTCCCTTTTCTCTGAGGTCCGGGAGAAAACTTCTAAGCAAATTAAACAGTAGAGTAATTAGTCTTTTGGTCTGAAAGTCAAAATAACACACAAGCTCTCACTGTCCGGGGTTTCATGGGGCGGGATGTGTGATGACATCACTCCCTGCTATCAGATAGAACAAACAGCAGTGGAGAAGGAGTACACAGGTCGGTCACTTGGGGAACCAGAGAGAGCAGAGAAGGTGATAAAATCACTTGTAGCGCTTTAACAAAAAAAAAGATGAACAACGCAATATATTTGGAAAACGTCTTCATTTAGTGTTCCCTACATTTTGAAAGCTATTCTTTGTAGCAAGACAACCCCTTTAATGCAGTTGGAGCCTCTTATCCTTCTCATTCTTCTTCTTCCCCCTCCTATCTCCCATAGTGTTGACTGACACTTTATTAGTTATATGGTTATTTAACAAACTGATTTTTTTTTTACTTTCTTGAACAGACGGTGGCAGCAGATAAGAAGAAATCATGTCCCAAGCAGCAAAGCACATAACTGGCGTATTGTAAGTACTATTTATCTTTTATACACTTTAAAGAGAACCTGTCACATAGATTATGCCCCCCTTGCTGAGGGCAGCACAAGCTAGTGTCAGACCTGCTGTTTCCAGCGCTGTGTCCCTTATTCTGTACGATGCTGGAGTTGTAGAGTATTTAATGCTTAAATCTGCAGTTTTCAGCCAGAAGAGAGTCCTGAAAATAATCTGTTCATTACCCGCCCACCTGAGGCTAGCCCCGCCCACCACATAACTGATAAACCTATTACTGCTTTTATTGCGCAGTTTCTGCTTATGTTGTTTTAAACCTTGCAAGCCTATTTTGGCCTCCAGGATCAAGCTTTTTTTTTTTTTTTTTTTTTTTTAACATCCCCACCTTTAATTTCTCAACCTCTTCTTGATTTACCTTTTAATTTATTTCTTTGCCATGTTGTATATATACATACACACACACACACACACACACACACACACACACACACTGTAGTAGTAGATGATATATTGCACAGTAAAATCAGATCTGGTCATTGGATAGCCAAGTGATTAACTGCAACTCAGGGAGGTGGATGTTTTAGTTGATAATAGTGTTCGTTTTTTAGCGGAGTCAAGGTGCAGTTGATCTTAGCAGCGCAGTAAGGGTATGTTCACATGGTGTACTAATACGCTGGGTGCTTTGGAAGCACATGCTGATCAGCGTGTATTCCCAAAGCACGTGGGGGCCGGCAGCCCCATTGACATAAATTGTTCGCGATGCGTAATCGTCACGAACAATTGACATGTCAATTCTCCCCCCCCGCGCGTACAATACGATCGTATTGTACGCGCAGGGGGACGACGTGTAATGCATAGCTCTCTATGAGAGCTATGGATTACCGTAATTGTGGCACACAATACATGGTGAAATACACAGCGAAATGCGCGCCTAAATAAGCCGTGTGAACACACCCTTACAGTGGGGAGGTAAGTACAAGGTATAACTTGAACTTGCAAATCGGAGAAATTAAATAAAATGACGGCTCAGCTTCCAGGCCAGCTCAAGGATGGCTACTTCTGCCTCTTGTCCACTCTGACTCCCACGGTAAATTGTACCTGATATTGTTGGGGGTCGTTTACCAACATTGGGGGTCACCCGTTTGCCCCGGTATTCCAAATCACGATCGGGGGAACATATATCGGCCGATTAGAAACTGAGTCAGACACAGAGTTCTGGATCAAATTTCTTTCATGTTCCAAGCAATTCTGACAAAGCAAAGCCTTACACACATATTTGTATAACTCTAATCAAGATAAACGCAGGCGCAATAGAGAAGAGAGGAACGGATGTATGTCCATATTTAGGCAGCTTTTAAGTACATTTTATTGGTCCACGTTGTCTCTGGGGAAAAAGTCTCTGGGATTGCATTAGCCAAAACTTCAGTGATTTTCCAGTGTTTAAGTCTTTTCTTCAGAAAGAGAACTGATAAGCAGATGTTACATCCTGAGAAAGCCGATAACAAGTGGTCACATCCCGAGCCATCTTAGCTTCTTCATAATTGCTGCATCATTCTTGACAAAATGGAGTCGATTCCATTTTAGCTGAGATGACTTTTAAGGAACAAAACCTTCTTTTATGTGCAGAATGTGGGAAATCATTTACAGAGAAATCAAGTCTGGTTAATCATGAGAGAATGCACACAGGAGAAAAGCTTGGGATTTCACAGTTAATACATATAACACAATATTGATTCAAACCTCTCTACCTTCACAATATGAGGCAAGTATTCGTGCTGTGGCCCACTCACTGATAGTAAGCGTAGACGGGGAATGCTGCAGGGCCGCCCACATGGTCTGCACAAAATGTCCGCTGCTCTGTATTATGCTGGACAGGCACCGCGATATCAGTCTCTCACTGTTGTGAGGGCTTTCCCGGGAAGAATGGCTTGTTGCCTCGAGTGTCGACTCTCAGCCCCCACTTCCTTCTCAGATGTCCAGGATCACAGGCACAGACACGGGAGGTTGCCTCCCCACAGCAGCACTCCACATTGCCGCGCATTCAAGAAGCGGTTTGGCATGCAGCGCTCTTCCAGAGTGAGGAGTCTGAGCTCCGATGTCACCGAAGCCCAGGTACTTGGGGAACTCCGGGAGGGTGACTGAGAGACTCGCTGTGTATCTTGCTGGGCAAATATGACCGTTTCTTGCCGACTGGGAAGGAGCTCACTTGAAGCCTGTCACTCTATGCAGATGCCGGAACCGGAAGCCTAGAATATTTTTAGGTACCATTTCATGTTTGCGGACACTCTAAGGTGCTAATACTTTAAAAACACGACTAAAAACACCTTATTTCGTAAACTACACATCTTGAAGAATATATCTAGCTCCTTAGCGAGTATATTGGCCCCACAAGTGTTTCACAGATTATTTTAGGTTTGGGCCATGAAAATAAACGACAAATTACATTTTTCCTAGTTGTATACAGGTTTAGCACCAAATTTATTTTTACAAGAAATGTTGGAGAAAGAGCACCCCAAAATTTTACACAATTTCTGGCATTAACCTTTATGTGGTTGTAAACTGCTGTTAGGGCGCATGGCAGGGCTTACAAGGGAGGAAGCACTATTTGATGCTTGAAATGGATTTTAGGTGGGTGTCATGTCAGAACTACGAAGCCCCCAAAGTACCAGAACAGGTAAAACCTTCCAGAAGTCACCAGATTCTGGAATCAACACTCCTCAGGGAATTCATCTAGGGGTGTATTGTTAGTTTCTCTCTGCTGGGCGGTTTGAAAATAGTTATTTAAAAATAGTTTTTATTGTGTAAAACAATATTTACACATCATTCTCTTCTGATTGCCATACGTTTTAAATTTTTCCTTATCTGGAGCTTGAAAGGGTTTTTTTTTTGGCGGGAAAAAACTGTTTTCATTGGTCCCCACTTTAGCTTTTATATGACTTTTTGATTCGTTTAAAGTGCAGTAAGTGAACAAAAATGGGAATTCTTAAAATTTGTTTTTTTTTTTAAAGGCAGTCATTTTACAAAAGGTTAAATAACTTTACAGATTATTGATTAGTCTAAGCATGTGGGGATACAAAAATTTTGTCCTTTTTCTATTTTTCATTCCTAAGCATTTGGATTGGTAAAGGGTGGTGTTTTGTTTTTTCTTTTGGTTTTTTGTTTACCTTTATTTTTTTTTTTTTTACTTTCCTATTTTTTTTTACCTTTAATAATGAGGAATGACACTGGTAAAAATTATTTAACATGCTTAAATTTATTTAATATTTTTTAAAAAAAAAAAAAAAAAAAGCCTTTGTTTGTCCACTTCAAGATGCCTCCTGTATGAAGAAACTAGTCGCATGCGTCGCTCAGGTAGGATTTTGGCCCTTTTTTCCATACAAACACTCTTCAAATCTTCTTCTGTGGGCTCCTTCTATAAACTCTGTGCTTTAGGTTCTTCCACAGATTTTCTATGGGATTCGGGTCAGGTGATTGGCTGGGCCATTTTAGCTTTAATTTCTTTCTCTGAAACCAATTGGGCACTTCCTTGGCTGTGTGTTTATCTTGCTGAAATGTCCAACCGCGATTCATCTTCATCATCTTGGTAGATGGCAGCAGATTTTTATCTGCATATATATATACATCGCCGGTAATCCTGCAAGTATGTGCTTCCCGAGTGTGAAGTTGTGTACTAACCGTCACTAGGATACCATTCCGGGACGGGGCGCATGCGCAGCTGTATTCGTATGTCCACAGGCTTGACAGGAGCATGACGCATGCGCGCCTTGTCTCAGGGAAACCCGGAAGGACGCGCTGAAATGGCGCGGCTAGAAACTGGGGGCAGTCTCCGTCTAGGCGTCCGGAAATAGAGTATGTCACAGCCCTGCCTCTATCTATTTAAGGTAGCGTTCCTAATCTGTTCGGCACCCTCTCCACTATCTGGGACAGAAGGGACCTGTTATCTTCCCATGTTGGACACGCAAGTATTATTGATTTTGTATTGTGCTGGACTATTTTGTCGGCAATTGGTGTACGTGGACCTGGCTATGTTATATTGATGGCCCTGATGAACCCTCTTATGAGTCGGGGGAAACGCATTGGTCTTGAATATACATTATAAGAAAGGGGACTATTTATCAGAAACCTCTTCCCACGTATTTATCTAGTTAAGATATTGCTGTCTGCTGTTTTGATAATAAGTGTATTTGAATCCCTATTCTCACCGTTTGCTATCTTGTGAATAGGGACTGATAAGGATTGTTACTAAGGGATAAGTTCCGGGTAGCGACGACCTTATTGGGGCGAACACCCTACATTTTGGTGGTATAGGTTAGGGATTTGTAGTTTTTTTTTTTAAGGGTCTTAGTAGGGTAAGTGTAGTTTTTTAAGATATTGGGAATAAAAGTAAATTTTTATGTATTTAGCTGCTAAGTGATATCTTAGGGTAGTTTTGTAAATGTTGTGGAGCAAACTTTAAGCGTGTATGAGCATGTTTTTTGTTCAGCAGTGGAGTCTCGCGTGGTGAGCATGCATACAGGCCATGAAGGTTGAGTGCATTACTTATTCTTTTCTTTGTAACAATTGTCCCTGCTCTTAAGGGCCTGTTCACACGACGTTTTGGATCCGATTTACGGATCCGTTTTTTTACCACTGAAAATTGCATCTGAAAAGCGGGTCCATAAAACGCAACAGCTGATGGAGTTTTGCATGCTTATATCATGCGTTTTACGGATCCGCTTTCCAGATGCGTTTTGAATCTCTCTCTCTCCGATCTCCTCCTGCTCTGCCCATTCGCGATCTCCTCCTGCTCTGCCCATTCGCGTTCTCCTCCTGCTCTGCCCCATTCGCGATCTCCCTGCTCTGCCTCATGTCGCGTTCTCCTCCTGCGTCAGCCCGTTCAACGTTCTCCTCTTCTCTGCCCATGTCCGCCATCTCCTCCTGCTCTGCACATTCGCGATCTCCTCTGCTTCTGCCCATCGCGATCTCCTATCCTCCTGCTCTGCCCATTCGCGATCTCCTCCTGCTCTGCCCATTCGCGATCTCCTCCTGCTCTGCCCATTCGCGATCTCCTCCTGCTCTGCCCATTCGCGATCTCCTCCTGCTCTGCCCATTCGCGATCTCCTCCTGCTCTGCCCATTCGCGATCTCCTCCCTGGGCCCCCCCCCCGTCTGCCCATTCGCGATCTCCCTCCACCTGCCTGCCCATATCGCGATCTCCTCCTCAGCTCGTGCCCATTCGCGATCCTCCTGCCTCCGCTCGGACTCCGATCCCACATCCACCCCCAGCAAGTCCGCTCACCTCCGATCCATCAGCTGTGGCACTGCGATTATTCGATGCGCAATTCAGCCGGCAAAACGTACCCACAGTGTGGACGCTTTTGGACAGGTGCCAAAAGCGCACTACCATATTCCTTATGGACTTTCACTTTGCGTATAACGCAAAGAAGAATTGACACAATGTCAATTCTTAAAGCTGATCCAAAAAGCGCAGAGAGCCCTCAAAAGCGCATTCCGTGATCCTCCCGGGGAGAACGGCGATCGCTTTTGCCATTAACTCCATGTTAATCACATGCAATTGTTAGATTCTTTATGCGAAATCGCTTTGTTGCGCAAAAGGGACCCAAAAAAGCGGATCGGAAAAACCGTGTGAAAAACCCTTATGGGCTTTCTATAGCTCTTCACAGGGGTCCGGGTCCTTGGTTCTTGGGACAATCCTTTGATCATTCTTTTAAATTCCCTTATCTAAATTTCTCAACACCTTTGTGGACATTTTTTCCCTTTTCCCCCCCGGATTTTACCCCCACCATCCCCGGGAACCCGCAGTAGTTCAGGAAATTTCTGTAACTGATGCCATTAGTGTGTTTTTCAGCAATAGGGTTGAAAAGGTCTTGAGATCGCTCACTGGTTTTACCCATCATGAGATGTTTGTTGTGTGGCACCTGGGTAATGAGGCACCTTTTTATATGCCATCAATTGAACCAGCTGATATTATTTTTTACTAAGTGGCAGGATTGCTTTATAGTTACCTATGTATATCTTAGTGCGCTAAGGGCTTAGAATTTGGGGGCCCAGGCTCGTCTACACTACGAAAAACGTCCGTTTTTGCAGCATTTTTCGTTTTCTAAAAACGATTGAAAAGATCTCCCATAGACTTGTAAAACCGTCCCGCTGTCTACACTGAGCTACTTTTTTCTGCTTGTTTTTTTTACTGCTCGTCTTTTGCAACATGTTCTAAAAAACGGGCAGAAAATTAAAAGGATCTATGGAAAGTGCCGGAGTCTTTTGGCGGGGTTTTCGCAGCGTTTTTTCCCGTGTTTTTAAATGAAAACCCCCCCGGGGGGGGGAAACCCAAGTCCCAACCTATATGGGTGTAAAAAAGGTTATACCTTTCAGTTTTGCATAAAAGGGGGGTCCGATGTGCCTGTTCGTCCCTTTTGTAAAAAAATGATTATGCTTGGTCCCCTACGATTTTGGCAATTCAATTTTTCTACTAAAAATTAGTTTTTTCACTTATTTTGTCCCTTTGAATCCGTTTTTAAACATGTTTTGGGTAAAATCCTTTTCTTTACAGATTTTGGCACTAATAAAGTTATCTCCCTTCTGACGCTAAAAATGTCTTTTTACGGATTTTGCCGCAAGAATCTTTTTTTTTTTTTTTTTTTTTTTACGGATTTGATGCAAAATCCTTTTTTTTTACAGATTTTGGCGTAATTTAGTTCTCGTTTGACGGCAAAAAAAAAGTTTTTTTTATGGATTTTGGGCGCCGGAATCCGTGTTTTTTTTTTCTTTTACGGATTTTGTTGCTAAAATCCTTTTCTTAATAGATATTGACGCTAATAAAGTTATTTTGCTTATGACTCTAAAAATACTTCTTTTTTTATGGATTTTGGCTCTTTTAAAGTTATCTTGCTTTTGTTGCCAAAATACAGTTATTTACGTATTTTGTCGCTAAAAATAAGTTTAATGGGTTTTGGCGCTAAAATACATTTTTTTTTTTACAGATTTTGTCACTAAAATACGTGAAGACAAACAGAACGCGTGTAAAAAAAAAAAGTGCCGAAAAATGCAAATCGTGGCAAAAAACTGCCGTTTTTTCAGCTGCTTTTGACAGGCACTGGACAGAAAATTCAGTTTTATGAAGTTTTTTAGTAATTCGTTATCAGGTCGTTTTTTTTTTTTGTCCACTGTAGGGGAGACAGAGCCTAAGACTTTGTTGCCCCATAGCAACCATTTACAGCTCCCCTTTCATTTCATATAGTGCTCTAAAAAAATAAAATAAAAAGGGAGCTCTGATTGGTTGCTATGGGCTACATAGAAAGCCTTAGACCAAGAACATTTTCATACATGTCCCCCTTTGTGTATGGTCATTGGCTTGGGGATCTTTGGTGTACGGATATTGAGAAATGTTGCTATAGCACAGTGAGCAGATGTACAATGGCTGAAATTTTATGAAATCTTATTCTGAATGCGATCAAAAACTTTTCCTGCTCCACTAGAATATTTATTCGCCATCTTTTATTATGAAATTCAGATGGACCACAATATAAGTTATATAGAGCCTTGGATTAAATCATACAAAATAATTTTAGCCATCAGATCAATGATCTGGTCATTTCTACTTCTATTTTGGTAATTGGTCTTTCTGTAAAGAAAATGTTACCCTAGAGGAGAATTTGCATCAGAGGTCTGCAGGTTTTGTTATCAGAGATTGGGTGAATTATGGTGATGTTGGTGCAATGAATACAGTTACTTGTATTAACTTGTTTAAAAGTTTTCACATGCGAATAATAGTTGACATTTTTATGTTTCAGGCATCCTGTGCCCAAAACACACAGCAGCAATTTTCTAGTAGCTGTCAAACAGGAAAAGGTCGATATACCCAGACCAAGTGGAGAAAAGAGCACGATCACTGAGGAGGAGGTAACCTGCTTGAAAAGTTGACTTGTTACCATTATTTTTTGTTTTTATACATCAGCAAATAGAATGCACAGACCATGTTTCCCCAAAAATAAGACACAGGGAGATTTTTTTTAAACTTCCCAATATAAGGCGTCCCCTGAAAATAAGACATAGAAGTCCTTGCTGCAGCTCCCCATACACAGGTGTTCCCAAGCCCTGCCCACCCCGAGAAACCGCCTTGAAAAATTGCTTAGTAGAGGGGTAGGGACCTTTGGGGGAGGTCTGTGACGGTGTCCCCACAGGCCCCCGAAAATCCCGGGGAGAGGAGACAGTGTACATGTAGGGGGTTTTTGGGGGGGAACAGAGCAATGAACGACCACAACATTCACAGGATACTGATGGGGAAGCGGAATTTCTAGCTTACATGTCCCAATGTCAATTGCCCCCCCTTTTGAGAAAGTCACTCAGCTGCCATAAAAGTCCTTTACATACATATATCCTATGGCTTGTGACTCAAAAACTTTGACTATATATATATAATTATTATATATTAATTATATATATATATATATATATCTCTGCATTCAACACTGAGTCACGCCCCATGATAACCATGCCAGCATACCACACGCACATGACATACAGAACGTTGGGTAAAATTTTCAAAAAAAAAAAACCCACAGACAGCAAAAAAAGTAAAATTGTTCCCTGCACTACCCAAAAAATGTTTTTTGCGGGAATTACATTTAATAAATACAGTCATGGCCAAAAAGTTTTGAAAAAGACACAAATTTTTTATTTCCCCCTGATCTTGCCCTCTTTTTTTTATGTGTTTTGTCAATTATTTATCAATCAGAAATACAATGCAACAATTATGATGAAAAAAAGTTTTTACTTAAAATGATTTAAAAGAGCAAGTCAATATTTGCAGGCAACCTTCTTCTTCAGGACCCTTTCAATTTTCCCTGGAAACTCTCAAACAATTTTGGAGCAAATCCTGACATAGCCCTCCATTCTTCACAAACAATGCTTCATTTTGTCACAATTTGTTGGGTTTTTTTTTGTCCACCCGTCTCTTGATGTTTTACCCCAAGTTTTCAATGGGGTTAGATCTGGGGGTTTTCCAGGCCATGGGGCTAAAATCTCTATGTTTTGTTTTCCCGACCATTTAGTTATCACCTTTTCTTTATGGCAAAGGGGCTCCACTGCGGAAAAGGCATTGTTTTCAACAACTGCTCTTTGACGGGTTTGGGGGGACGTTTCTCTTGGAGGTCATTTGGACCATTCTTTATTCATGGATTGTTTTTAGGCAAGCTGTTAGAGAGCCATTCCCTTGGCGAGAAGCAACCCCACACATGAATGGTTTTTGGATGCTTTACATTTGGGATAGACAAGCTGGGGGATCGCTCACTTGTCTTCTCTGAAAAGCTTTTTTTCCAATTTTCCCAAAACTTCAAAAAGGGTTTCATCAGAGAAAAGATTTTCCCCCCATCCTCAGCGTACTCCCTGTCCCTTTGGCAGAATATCAGTCTGTCCCTATGTTTTTTTGGAAGAAGGGGCTTTTTGCTGCCCTCCTTTGACACCGGGCCCTTGCTCCATGGTCCCCGCAGTCTCAAGTGCATGCGATGCACTACCCTGCCTGCTGCTATTTCCTAGAAAGCTCGCACTGCTGGGAGCCCGATTCCAAAGCTGAAACCTTTAGAGACGGCTGGCGCTTGCTGCTTTTTTTGGGCCCCGGGGAGCCTTTTGGCAACAGGAAACCCCTTTCCCCTTAAATTCCTTGATGAGCGATAGATTGTTTAAATGAGGTGCAATTTTTTTCTACGCGAATTTTCCCCCTTTTAAAGGCCTTTTTGGGGCATGCAATGATGATGCACATGTTCTTTAGAGATAACCATTTTTAACAGAAGAGAAACAATGATGCCAAGCACCAGCCCCTTTTTATAGTGTCCAGTGGTGTGATTCTTATTTAAAACCTGACAGATTGACCCAGCCCCTGCCTCAGCAAACCCCAACTTTTTAATGGGAGCAATCATGAAACCTGTTAGCTGTCCTTTTAAAGGGAGGCCCGCAATGAATGGGAAAATGTTTTGGGGGGAAAACTTCATTTTTTAGGCAATATTGACTTTTCAATTAATTTCGTAAAGCTGATCACTCTTTATAACATTCTGGAGTAATGCAAATTGCCTTAAAAAACCAAAATGCATAGACTTTGAAAAATTAACATTTGTATCATTCTCAAAACATTTCCCCTTTACTTATCCCTGATGACTTACAACAAATTCAACTTAAAGAAAAAACCTACAGCCCCTACCCCGTTTGTAACCCGGGATCCCGTATTATATTTTAATAAAAAAGTGTGTGTTGTTATTTTAATATGGGTGTGGTGTTATATTTAGTGTGTTGTGTTTTTAATAAATGTGTTGTTTTGTGTATTATTTTTATGTTGTGTGGTGTGTGTTATATATAATTTGTATATATATTTTAAATATAATAAATATAATAAAAAATATAAACACACACACACCACACTGGTGTAGCAAACAAAAAATTTATTGGGGAAAAACAAGACACCCCCTGAATATGGGCCAGCACATTTTTAGGGGAAAAAAATTAATCAGGGAACCCGGTAGTGGCATAACAAAATGCTTTCAGAATGTTCAGGTTTTAAAGGTTTTTTTATTTTCTTATGGCATTTGCCAAAAAGAAGAAGGATGGAAAAAGGGAAAAAAAAGGGAAAAAAATATTGCCCAAGGACCAAAAACCCCCCTTATTTTTATGTCGGTTTCTGAATGGGCAGAGAACAATCCGGACACAGCCCTGACTTGCCCTTTCCCCCGGAGTCGAAAAGGCTGGGAGAAAGGTGGAGTAGCTGCCAACTCAAAGAAGCGGGTCTTCATCAGATTTTGGGTTAAAAAAAAGGGTTTGGGTAACGACGACAACCTATCATGTTGCATTGGCTACCTGCTTTTTCCTTCGAGGTGGTCTGGTTAATTTTCTTTATTATACTCTCCTGTTTTCTTCCATATTCTTCCAAACGGAATATCTCCACTCCAGCCGATGATTGATTGCAGGGATCATGTGCCATTGACTGATGTCACTGTTTCAAAGAAAATGCTTTAAACTGTGATGTCAACCAGTGGCACATGACCGCTGCAGCTGCTGATTATCACATTTGGAATAAAACGAGAAGAACATCAAAGACAGGCAGAGACTGAGAACAGCAGAACAGTATAGTTTTTTTTAAAAATGATTTTACTAGGGCAGCAGCATTTTAAAAAGTCTAATTGTGCTGGGTGGTGGAGGTGCACAGAACAAATTTGAATGTAGTGTTTTCTGGCTGTCTAAATTTGCCCTTTAACTCCTTACCACCGGAGGCAGTTTTGGCCTTCCTGACAGAGAAAACATACAAAAAAATGGGACATTACTTGCTCAAAAAACACTGCAATTTTTGGGCCGCATTCCCAGCTCAATGCCTGGACTAGACTGAACCCAGGAGCAGGCAACTCTAGCCTATATGCTGCCTTGGAAAAATTAACAGGTGCAGCTAATTGCTGAGCAACAGCTCACATACCCCACTGCTAGGGGAACAATTAGATGATAAAAAACTGCACATTAGTTTAACCCCTTAAGGACCTTGGACGTACGAGTACGTCCCAGGGTCCATAAGGGGCTTTGCAGGGAGATCGCTCCGCGACCCCCCCCGCACACCCGACCGTTACAGCGCGAACGGGCAGCGTCACCCGCCCGTGCTGTTTAACCCATCAGACACTGCGGCAAAGATGGCCGCGGCGTCTGAATGAATGACGATCGGTCCCGCGCACCGATCGTCAGGGTGATTGGCACCGTCGCAGAATAGCTGTAGCGATCCGACACCCGGACATGGCAGTGGGGAGCCTTGAGAAGGCTCCTGCCACTTCCATGTCCTGGTTTGCCCCACTTCTGTCCGCAGACAGGAAGTGGGGAAACCGCCATCTTGGTACAGTCTAATGCATTGCATAGGCAATGCATTAGACTGTATTGACAATCGCACCACCTAGTGGTCAAGCACCATAGGTGGCCTCAATGTTAAAGTAAAAAAAAAAAGTTTTACAGTACAAAAAAAGTATTAAAAGTTCAAATCACCCCCCTTTTTCTCTATTTTACAAATAAAAACAATAAAATTATAAAAAAGTTACACATATTTGGCATCGCCGCGTCTGAAAAAGTCTGATCTATAAAAATATAACATCATTTATCCCGTACGCTGAACACCGTAGAAGAAAAAATTCCAAACACCAAAATCGCATGCATTCCAAACTGCTAGCGATAAAAAGTACACTTCGGCCCGCAAAAAATGCCCCCTCACTGACGTCCGTAGGTGTTAGTACAAAAAAGTTATTGGTCGCACAAACCGGCGCCACGACGCAAATTTTAAAAATGGAATAAGTTTGGAATTTTTTTATGGTACCAAAACATAACGTAAACCCTACGTGTTTGGTATTGCCGGATGCGTATCAACCTGTAGAATACAGATAACTCATTGTATTGACCGAAGATTGAACGCCGTAAAAGCAAAACCCCCGCAAACATGGCGAAAATACGTTTTTTTCACAATTTGTCCCACTTGGAATATTTTTGCGGTTTCCCAGTATGTTCTATAGTATAGTGAATAACACCATTAGAAAGTACATCTTGTCCCGCAACATAAAAGCCCTCATTTGTCTATGTAAGTGGAAAAATAAAAAAGTCATGGCTCTGGGAAGGCGAGGAGGGAAAAACAAACGTGTCAACAAAAAAACACCGGGTCTTTAAGGGGTTAATACCTGTTCACACCAGTATGCAGAAAAGCCACAGTAGAATGCATGGGGAGATTGCACAAATGCAAAAATACCAATAAAAACAACCACTCACACACTGTGAATGCATGAGGGGGTGGTTGCTGATACTACAATTGCATAAATAAGGCGATACAGAAAGTTGCCAAAAACACAGATACGTGTGGTACACCATGCTGGTTTACAACCTATTAGTGACACCCATACTATTAGATTAGGCGGGCGGCCCAGCACTTTCTGGGTGTCCAACACAAAACACAGGCACCCTCGCTCCCCAACACTGTTGGGCAGATAAAAAATATGACATACTGGAGAAATGTTAAATATGCGGTATTAGTTGGTACAGGGGCCCCAATACGCAAGCTCGCAACCGGCGTCAACGGTTAATTTTTAATTTTTCCAAGGCAGCATATAGGCTAGAGCTGCCTGCTCCTGGGTTCAGTCTAGTCCAGCCATTGAGCTGTGAATACAGCCCAAACAATTGCAGTGTTTTTTGAGTAAGTAATGTCCCATTTTTTTTTCTGTAAATTGTTAGTGTAGGGACTTGCAAGACATGAGGACCGTTGACGCCGGTTGCGAGCTTGCGTATTGGGTTCAGTCTAGTCCAGCAATTGAGCTGTGAGTACAGCCCAAATAACTGCAGTGCTTCTTGGCAGAGCCCCGTTTTTAAAATCTGGCATGTGTCACTTTATGTGAGAATAACTTTTTGACACTTTTACCTATCCAAGTGATTCAGAGATTTTCTTGTGACGCATTGGGCTTTAGTAAGTTAGTAAGAAATTTTGGTCCTTACAATCCTTGTTTATTTTTGAAAAATATCAAAATATCATGAAAGTTTGGAAAAATTTGCAGTTCTCAAAGTTAAAAATATTTCTGTGTGTAAGACCGTTATTCCACTCAAAATAGTTATGGATATTTTTATCCATTGGTCACTGGAACACGCTAGATGTGACCAGGTAAATGCAACTCAACATCATTTCCCCAGATTCTGCCATTTTCAGAGATATCCCATATGTGGCTCTAGTGCGCTATTTGGCTCAACCACAAGCCTCAGAGTAGAGGGAGCACCTACCGGACTCTGGGGTCCCACTTTCTTTCGATTTTATTTAGGTGCCATTCCAGGTTTGTGGACGCCCTAATGCGCTAAAATGTAATAAACTCCCTGAAAAAGACCCCATATTGAAAACTACACCTCTTAAGAAATATATCAAGGGGTGTAGTGAGTATATCAACCCTACAGGTGTTTCACAAATTTTGTTAGCGTTAGGCTCTGAAAAAAAAAAAAAAATTGGGCATTTTTGGTGCACAGTTGTTACATAGGTTTTTTTAGTATTGGGCCATGAAAATAGGGGGTGGGGGGAGCGCAGTTCTGCCATTGTTTTTTGGGCTTCATTTTTGCAGCGTTCGCCGTATGGGATAAATGACAGAATAACTTTACTATGTGGGTTGGTGCAATTACAATGATATCAAACTTTATACAGTTTTTTATGTTTTCTTACTTTTAGAAAAGCATTTATAAAAAATAGCATTTTTATGTCGTCATAGTCTGACAGCCATGTGCCCCCCCCCATTATGGTACCAATAAAAACATCAAATCATCCCGCAAAAAACAAGCCCATAATTGGCTCAGTATACAGAAAAATAAAAAAGTTATGGCTGTCAGAATAGGACAACATAAAAATGCAATTTTTTATTAACTAATTTCTATTGTGTAAAAGTAATAAAACATAAACAACTATATAAAATGTATATCCTTGCAATTGTACCAAACCACATGATATTTTGATATTTTTCACAAACAAGGATTGTATGGACCAAAAGCACAATGTGTCACGAGAAAACAATCTCTGAATCACTTGGATAGGTAAAAGTGTCAAAAAGTTATTCTCACATAAAGTGACTCATGTCAGATTTTAAAACCGGGCTCTGTCAGAAAGGTCAAAACTGGCTCCGGCGGTAAGGGGTTAAAGTGTTTTTGTTTTGGAAAACAATATTTATGCATTTTTATCTTTTAATAGCCATAACTTTTTTATTTTTACCTATACAGAGCTGTGGAAGGACTGTTTGTGTGGGATGAACTGACGTTTTAATTGGCACCGCTTTATCAATTGTATGAGTTTTTTGTAGCTTTTTATTCCATTTTATGTGCTGCGGGATGAACAAAAATTGCAATTCTTTTATATATTTATTTTTTTTAACGGCGATCACCATGCGGGTTAATTAACGTGTCATATTTATAGGGTAAAAAACTTTGAGATTCTTAGTTCACACGTTTTGATTAACCAGAGAGAAAAATAAAAAAACACCAACCTTGCAAGCTGCACTGATATAACAGCCTGTGAAGGTGGGCGTGGTGCAGAAAACCAAAATGGAGGCATCGCTTCCTCCCTATATAGAGTAAAAGCAATATATGCCAAATACAACGTATAGTTCTGCACAAAAAAACATTTCTGAAAAATATTTATAGGGTAGGTCGTTACGCACGCAAGGAAACCAAATAGGGTACGTGACTCACGGCCGACTGGGATGGGCATGATGCCAGCGGTAATATAACGCTGGTCCCATACCGCCATCTTGCGAACGCTGCTTATGGCAACGGCAGCTAGGTTACAATACCCATACGTCAATTTCGGAACCCCCTACCCGACTTGAAAGTATGGGCACTCAAATGTCAGTAAGGGGTTAAAAAAAACTTGAATGATGTTTCTTTTTTTTTTTATTAACTAGATTTGTATTCAATCGAAATGGCAGCCTTACATTTAGCCGAAGTTTTCGGCTTGTAAAGCACATGCACCAAAATAATCAAATTGAGTGTGATTAACATTACAATAGCAAGACATAGCCAGCACTGGTCAGCTGCAGGTCATTTAGGTACTAAGAGTACGTACACCTGAGAGTGATGTAGTTAGTTTTTTCCACATCAAAACGTAATGCATTTAGTTAACTTTTTTCAAAAAAAAAGTTTGGGTGAAGCAGAAATGAGGCCTTGTTTTATTTACAGTGTAGTTTGAGGATACATATAAATTTTTATTTAATTTGTTAAAATTGTTAAAAGCTTTTTTTATGCATTTCTCTTTCTATTATTTTTCACACCAAATAATCTACCAATTAGCTCTACAGGTTTACGGTTACATGGATACCCTATATGTTTTTTTTTTTGGTGTGTGTATGTAATTATGCACCTTTTTTATCGTAAAGATTTATTTTTATTCTATTACTCTTTTTCTTTAAACTCCTTTTTTTTTTTTTTTTTTTAAAAACTCATTAACTCATTTATCCCATTAAGAGATTACTAGTTTAAAATTTTTACAAACTTGTAATGTAGTAAAAGTAGAACCGGCTCAGGACAGCACAAGCTATTGTCAGACCGGCTGTTCCCAGCACTGTGTCCCTTATTCTGTAAGATGCTGGGGTTTTTGAGTATTTAATGCTCAAATCTGCAGTTTTCAGCCAGATAAGTCATAAAAAGTCAGTGTTTTTATACCCCGCCCATATGAGGCTAACCCCACCCACCTCAACTGATAAACCTGTTAGGCCCCGTTCACACTGCTTTTTCACGCCAGATTTGCGAGCCGGATTGCGCTCGCAATTCCGGCGTGAATAAGGGGCGCGGGCCGCCGGCCCCATAGACAATGCATTATCTATGGCGCGTCCGCGCCGTAAATAATGTGCATGTCACTCTCTCCCCGCCCGGCGGATTCGCCGAGCTGGTAGGAGCGACGGAATCCACTGTTCTCTATGAGAGCAGTGGATTACCGTAATTACTGCGACGGATTGGCGCCGTACGGCGCCAATCCGCGCCAAAATAAGCCGTGTGAACACGGCCTTACTTTGAATAGGTAGAAACACGTGAATAACTGTCAGTGGGCGGGGCTAGCCTTTGGTGGGTGGGGCTAACACCTGCTCATGAATAAGATTTGGGCGGGGCTAGCCTTTGGTGGGTGGGGCTAACACCTGCTCATGAATAAGATTTGAGGGGTAAATGCTCTAAAACTGCAGCATCTTACAGAATAAGGGGCACAGTGCTGGGAACAGCAGGTCTGACACTGGCTTGTGCTGCCCTCAGCAAGAGGGGTATAATCTATGTGACAGGTTCCCTTTAAACATTATTGCTGTCAATGGCATTATCTGGCAATGTGGCCCATAGAATGTTATTATTTGGTATGGATAACACTTGGATTATGTGAGGATTGTAACTAATGTTGTTAATATTTTATGTAGAGATACTTGGACGATGCAGAACGGGAAAAGCAACAGTATATGAAGGAACTTCGAGAATATCAGCAGTCTGAAGCTTATAAAATGTGTGCAGAAAAGATTCAGGAGAAGAAGATCAAAAAAGGTGAGCGAGTAATATTTTCTCTCCTTTTTTTTTTTTCTACAGAAACATTGCCATATTTTTCTACAAAAAGGCAGTTAACATGTGTACAAGCTATTGTATATTTTTTTCCTGTATACTGATGATGCACTCCTGATGATGCAATGTACCAATAGTGTCCTGTTAAAGGGAATGTGTCATCAAAAAATGACTTATTGTTTAACTCACATTTTTATGTTAAACACATTTTGTAGGAATTTTTGGTTATGTGTTTTTTTTTTAAATTTTCCAGATCACTATCAATATTTTTTTAATAATTCTTAAGTCACTTTGGCCACTAAGCCTAATAATAGTCTGACACTTCCTGTTCTGTTTAGAGAGACTTTTAGCAGGGTGCTCATTATCAGTAAAAGCAGGGTCAAGCTGAAAGGAGAGCCCAATGTGTACAGATAACACAGAATCCACCAGTCACAAGAGGAGATGTCACAGCTCCCCCTCTCTCCTCCCGTCACAGTAAAAACTCTCCTATAGACGTCTATGGGACAGAATCTGTCTTGAGGCTCCTATGTGCATGAAGCTGCTGTAAAGCATCTCTCTGACTGCTGTTAAAGCAGTGCAAGCAAGAATGTCTTCCCCCACAATCCTATATAGACGGCCGAATTCAGAAATCATACAATCAAGAAATAAGAACGACTGAGAGGAAAAGAATATGGATCAGGGGCTTGATTTAATAAGTAAAAAAAAAAAATTGCCGATAGATTCCCTTTAACAAAAAGTTAAAATGAAGGAATTCTTTTCTACACCAAAATCAATGTATTGCCTTTTGTAAAGAAACAAGTTCTCCTGGTCTTGTTTTCTTGTGCTGTTTGATTGCAAATTGGGACTGTTTCTATTCGATAGGCCATCTGTATTTTTTGTGAAGCTCTCTCTTTTCTTTTTTTTTTTTTTTTTTTAACCTGATTTCACTTTGGGATCATTCATTTGGTGGCCTAACAAGAGCCTTTATAGATTTGCAGATTTTGCAGACAGATTGGGAATCTTCTACCTTTGCTTAGGGCATTGTACGTTTCAATGGCTATACTGCACTGGTATGAAAGAGAGGTATCAGAGCAGAATTTCTTATACACGTATATTACAGTATTGTGTGAGTGCCTCTCCTTTTTTTTGGTCCCACACCCGAAATTCCCGTTTTGGAATCAACTATTTGGAGAAAATTTTGGCCCTTTTTGTTTTCCCCTTCCTAATCTGAAGACACCACATTCTATTTTCCCCCCCCCCCCCGGGGCATCACTACGAAAAAAACAAAAACCAGTCATCTCCCCTTTTAAAGAAATCTTTAAAAAAAAACTGAGAGGGAAATTTTTTAATAACTTTTCTACCCACAACAAATGGGGGAAAAAAACTGCAAAACTCCTTTCCCAAGCTTGGGTTTTAAAGAAAAAAAAATTTTGAATTTTTCCCCCCCCTTTTTTGTCCCCTTTTTTTCCAGTTTTTCCCAGAAAGTGGGTACTGGGTGAGAGGGGAAAGCCCCATTTTGTTCCCGACAGATTTTCTATTAAAAAACCGAAGAAATTTTTTGTTTAAAAGCAAAAAGATTTTTCCAAACCCCCAAACCCCAAAAGATTTTCCCGTCTGGGCTAAATGTTGCAGCTAAATTTTTTCAAGGGGGTTGGGCCCAAATAAAAAGGGAAAAAAAAAAACGGAATCCGCTGCAAAAAAAACCCCCTTTTTAAACCACGGCCTAACAAAACCTTTTTAACCCCCCTACAACCCCGGAGCCAGTTTTTTTTCCTCCCCTGACAGAGCCCGCCCTTTTTTTTTTAAAAACTGTCATTTTGTCACTTTTTTGGTGAGAATAACTTTTTGACACTTTTAACCCCTTTTTTGGGATTCAAAAATTTTTTCTCGTGGGCCATTGTGTTTAAAAATTTGGAAAGAAATTTTTGGTCCAAAAAAAAGAATTTTTTATTTGTGAAAAATATCAAAATTTTCGTGAAAAAATTTTTAAAAAAATTTTAACCCCAATTTCAAACTTCAAAAAATTTTCCCCGCAAATTAAAAAAAGATAGGTTTTTTCCACTCAAAAAAAAGTTTTTAACTAAACATCTACCATTTCTGCTGTTTGTTTTTTGGGAAAACATTTTTTTAAATGTTTTTTTTTTTTTTTTTTTACGACATTAGGGGGCTTTAAAAAAAACTTTAGAGTAAGTTTTCAAAATTTTTAAGGAAAAAATTTTTCAATATACAATTTTTTTAGGGGCCCGTCCAGTTTTTTAACGTGACTTTTGGGTTGACCCGTAAATTTTGTTTCCCCCCCTTTAAATTTACCCTCCCTTTAAGAAACTACACCCCCTTTTTGTATTTAAAAACCGCATTTAGGAAAAATTTTTTAAACCCCTTAGGGGTTTCACAGGGGAATTAAAAACAAATGGAAGTTGGGAAAATTTTAAAATTTTTACTTTTTTTTTGGGAGATTTTTAAATTTTTTTTACATTAAAATTTACAAGAAAAAACGGGAAAAAGTGAAACAGGGAAAAACAAATTAATTTGAATTTTCCCCCGTTCTGGGCCCTTTTTCAGAGAAAATTTCCCCTATGGGGCCCCCAGTGCATTTTTTGGCTCCAAAACCCCAAGCCCCAGAAATAAAGACAAATTTCTGGGAAATCGGGGCCCCCTTTTAAAACAATTTTTAAAATTTTTGGGGCCCTTTTTAAAGGTTTTTTTGGAAACCAAGGTTTTCCAAAAAATTTTAAAAAATACCCCTAAAAAAAGGCCCCCTAATTGGAAACTACACCCTTAAAGGAAAAATTTTTCCGGGGGTGGGGAGTGAGAAATCGACCCCACAGAGCCCTTTTTCCCAAATTTTTTTTTGCGTTTTTGGCTCTTGGAAAAAAAAAAAAAAAATATTTTTTTCCCCAAAATCGCAAAATTTTTTCTGAAAAAAAGTTTTAAATTTTTTTTCAAAGGGAATTTTTTGGGAAAAAAAAAAGCCCCCCAAAATTTTGGTTTTCGCAATTTCTTCCATGTTTGGCAATACCCTACCCTGTGGGTTTTAAACTGCTTGGGGTTTTGGGGGCATTTGGGAGGGGGGAACAAGGGGGGTGGCCGAAATTTTGGGTTTTGGGCACAGTTTATTTGGGGGGGGCCATGTGCCAATTTTGCAAAACCCCCCCAAAAATACAAAAAAACAGGTGAAAACCTTTCCCCGAAGTTGCTCCCCTTTTTTTGGGTTCATGCCCCCCCGGGATCTCCCAAAAGGGTATTTTGCAATTTTTGGGGGGACAGGGGGTTTTCCCTAGTTTTTTTTTTTTTCATTGGGCCCCTGGAAAAAGGGGGGGGGGAAAAAGCCTTTTCCGCCATTGTTTTTTTTGGGTTCAAATTTTTAAAAGTAAAATTACCCCTACGGGATATAAAAAACGGGGTTTCCTTTTTTTTATTGGGGGTTTGGTTTCAAATTTTCAATTATATAAAATTTTTTAAGTTTTTTTTGTTTTTTTTACTTTTCCCACAATTTTAAAACGAGTTTTTATAAAAAAGTTGCGTTTTTTTTTGTCCTTAATTTTTGAACAGCCATAGCCTTTTTTAAATTTTTTTTTTGCATATGGAGTGCTTGTGGGCTTGTTTTTTTACGAGATGAGTTGATGTTTTTTATTGGTAAACCCTTACGGGGGGGAAAGTGAAGCCTTTTTATCCCCTTTTTTTTTTAAGGATTTTTTTTTGAAAGGGATTTTTTTTACCCAAAATAAACCAATTCCCCGGTTTTTTTTTTTTTTATTTTTTACCCGCGGTCACTGTGGGAATAAATGACATGTAAATTTTCCCCCGCAGGGTTTTAAAACATTACAGGCCCAAAAAACCACATTTTATTTTTTTTTTAATGTTTTACTGGGTTTTTTTCCAAAAAAAAAACCAAATTTTAATTTTAAAAAAGGGAAAAACCCTTTTTTTCATCCCCCGCAGTCCCGAGAGCCATAACTTTTTTTTTTTTTCTGTTTATGGAGCTTTTAGGGGCTTTTTTTTTGGGGGGATTTAGTTTTACGTTTTTTGGTAAAATTTTTTTGGGGGACAAGACTTTTTGATCCCCTTTTAAATCCGTTTTTTTTAGGGAAGGGCAAAGGGGGGAAAAAAATTTCTGCCCAAACCTAGGGAGTGTTTTTTTTTTTTTTATTTTTTTTAAAAAGCGTTCCACCGTTTCAAATATCCGTGACAATTTTTGTTTTTTCTTTTGTGGGGGGAGACGATTACGGTGATACCCAATTTATGTTGTTTTTTTTATTTGAAAGCCCCAAAATTTTTTTTAAAAAAAAATTTTTTTTATTGTGTAAAAAATTTTTATTTATGCAAACCGGGTATCTTCTTTTAAAAGGGCCCGAACTTTTTTTTAAAATTTTTCCATATTTTTCCCCGGAAAATGTGGGAAGGACCTTTTTTTTTTTTTGGAAGAAACCGAACTTTTTAAAATTTGGGATCATTTTTATGATTTATAAAGAGTTTTTGTTACTTTTTAATCTCCATTTTATGTGCTGCAGGGATGAAAAAAAAATCAAATTTTGTGGGCTTTTTTTTTTGGGGTTTTTTTTTTAAAAAGGGGTTCACCGGAAAGGGTTTTTAATTTTAAAATTCAATTTAAGGGTGGGTTCCCCTACGCACCGGGGGATACCCAAAAATGGGTTCTTATTTATTTTTGTTTTTTTATTTGGGGGATTGGCGGGTTTTTAAAAAGGGGAAAAAGGGGGATGTACGTGTTTTTTTTTTAAATTTTTTTTTTTTTTTTTTTTTTACACTTTTTTTTTTTTTTTAAATTTTTTCCCCACTTTTTACAATTTTCCCCAGGGGGGAAAATTTCCCTGAACGAAAAGTCCCCGATGTTCCCTGCAAAAGGGGATCGGGAAACACCTTTTATTAAACTGTTTGCCCGGGGTTCCCCCCATGGCAACTTTTCAGTCAAAGCTGCCCCCCAATGCATTGTGGGCATGTGAAAATTCACCAAAACCCCAACCCGGAATTTCTTCTTTTTAACTCCGGGGTTTTCCGGTAAGGGGAATCCCCATTAGCGGGCGCCCCAGCCCCCTTTTCTGGGGCCCGGAAAAATTGGGCAGCCCGGACCTTTTCCCCACGATATCCCCCCCCGGAGCCGCGATGTGCCCACATTCGGGGGGGGTTTTAAAACCCCCCCGCGGGGCCCGGAGGGTTTACCCCCCGGGCCCCTGGGGGGATGGGGCATATGCCCCTTATTTAAACTGGGGTTTCCCATGCCCGGAATTTTTTGGCGCCGGGGTATCCGCTTGTGGGGCGCGCAAATTTTACGCCCTTTTGACGTACTCAACGGGCAATTTGCGGGAACCCCAAAACCCACATTTTCCGTATTAGTTTCGGCCAAAAAGGTTTGGTAAGGGTTAAAATTTTTTTGTTTTTTCTGTTTTTAAATGGTTTAACCGGACCACTGCGTCCCGTTTTGGGGGCTGCAGCCCGTCCATTTTTAACCCTTCTGTTTTGGGTTTTGACACTCGGTTTGAATGGGGGGGGGTGTTCCCCTTTAAACAGCAAAATTACCTTAAACCCCCTTAATCCCCAACCCCCTGAAAAGTATTAAGCCCGAACAATTTTTTTTGCCTCCTTGGTTTTTAACTTTGTAAAATTTTAAAAATTTTTTAATTTAGCGTTTTAATGAGGCCCCCCTTTTTATTTTTTTTTTTTTTTTTTTGAGAACCCAGTTGTACTTTTTGGGGAATAGTTTAAGTTCCCCCTTATAAAAAACTTAAAATTTTTGAATTTTTTTTCCTTTTTTTTTTTAACTTTTTTTTTTACCCCATTCACATTTTCCCCCACCCTTTAAAAACCTTGTTTTTGATTAAATTTTTTACAGGGTTTTTTTATGGTCCCTTGGGAAAAACCCAATTTTTGTAGTGTTTTTTTTTTTTGTGTAATGTATGTACAAAATTTTTTTTTTATAAAAACATTTTTTTAATTTTTTTTTTTTTTTTTCTTTTTTTAAATTGACGTTTGGGAAACTTGCAAAAAAGAAAAAAAAAAAACATTTCAAACCTTTTTATTTTTATTTAAAAAATTCCCCGCAAACCCTTTTTGTTTAGCCGTCCCTTTTGTGCCCTTTTTTTAAAGCTCATCCCAGGGGGTTTAAAAGACCAAGGGGGAGGCTCCCCCCTTTCCCGGTCCCCACATGCCCAAGACATCCCCCCTTTTCCCTCTCAGGGAGTTACAGGGGGGGGTTTTTTTAAACCCCAGGTGCTGTCACTCCCACTCCCCCCCCTTTTTGTAAAATCCTTAGTAATTTGTCCAAAAAGTGGGAAAAAAAAATAAAAAAAAAAACCTCAACAGGTCCTGGGGGCATTGGGTAAAGAGAAAAAAAAAATCCACAGGTTTTGGGTTCCCCGCAGGGTTTTTTTAAACCCCCTGGTTGGCCCCGGAAGGGAAAAAAATTTACCTCTTAGGGGTAAAAAAATGCAGTTTATTTCCAAATTTTACAAAAAAAACAGGGGCATTTTTTGGATACAGAGGAAAGGTGGTGAAAAAGGTTTTATCCCTTTCTGGGGTTCCCCTGGTTTTGGGAATTTTATTAAAAAAAACCACACGGCCCCCCCCTTTTGAAACAAAACAGACTGAAAGGGGCAGGATACAGGAGGTTTTGAAATGAGAAAATGAAATTTAAAGGGGGGAAACCCTTTTTCTTATAACCCTTTCCCGGGCTGCATCCGAAAATTTTAAAAGGTTTGGGGAAAAAGGGGTGCGCCTTTCCCCCAATTTCCTTTCAGTTTTTTGTTTTTTTGGGAACTTTTGAAATACAATGCAGGGGAAATGTGGGGGTAACCCCCCTTTCAGCCCAGGGGAATTTTTGGGGATTGGGAAAAACTAGTTTTAAAAAAATTTCCCCCATTATCTGAACCTCCCCCTCAAAAAAACTGCTTTCCCGGAAAAGAAAAAAAAACCTTGAAAATTTACATTAATCCCAGCATCCAACCCCTTTTTAAAACCCCTTTATGCCCCACCCTGAAAAAGTATTTTAAAACCCCGAAAAAATTTTTTTTTTTTTTTTTTTGCCTCCTTTTTCTTTTAAAAAAGTTTTTAAATTTTTTTTAATTTTTTTTAATGATCCCGTTTGGGGAGGCTTTCCCTTTTTTTTGGGGACAAGGGGTACTTTATTGGGGGGGGAAAATTTTTTTTGTTTTACTTTAAATAATTTTTCAGTTTTTTTTTATTTTTTTTTTTCATTTTTTTTTTTCACCATTGACATTTCACACTTAAAAAAAACTTGTTAGATTAATTTTTTCAGTTAAATTTAAGGGGCTGTGGGAAACCTTTAAAATTTTGGGAGGGTTTTTTTGTGTGTAAATTTTTGCCCCAAAAATTTTTTTTTAAAAATTTTTAAATTTTTTTTATTTTGTATTTTTTATTCCTTTTTTTTTTTTCCCATTTTTATGTTTTTTTTTTTTTCTTTTTTTTTTTTTTAAACCCTTTTAAGGGGGGATGTTTAAAATTTTTTTACACTTGAAATAATTAGCATATTATATAGCTAATAAATTATAATCTGTGTCAGTTTGCACAGGCAGTGATGGGCAGCACACGGGGCTCCTGGTCACTGGCTTAGTACAAGGCACCCCCGGGGGCCACCCGGGGTCCCCAGGGCTGACTGTGCCCCGTTCCCGGCTCTGTCGGGCACCGGGTGTTCGACCCCCCCGACGACTGGGGAACCTTTTTTTAATTGCGCGGGGGTAACGACCCCGCATAAAAAGGGTTAAACTTTGGGTTGCGGAGGTTTCCTCCTCTCCCGGTGCTGGGGTGTTTGGGGAAAGGGGGGTGATTTTCCCCGATCTCGGGAGCGGGGGGTTTGGACCCCCGATCTCAGCGCGCTGCGCGCGACAAACCCCGACCCTCCCCGACTCAAAAACGTGGGCGGTCTTTTAAGGAGTTTAGCTTTCCCCTGAAAGATCCTTTTTAAAAAACCAATTCAGTATTTCATTTTTGTCATTCAGTCCGCAGTATCCAGAAAAAGGTCACTGAGAAATAGCCTCACTAGGGGTGACACTCTGAGGCTATGTTCACACGGTGTAATTGCGGGGACGTATTTCGCCCGCAATTACGCCGGGGGGCGGGGCGGGGGTGCTGGCAGCCGGCTGGCCTCATAGACATTCATTATTCACGGCGCGTATACGCCGTGAATAATTGACATGTCACTTCTCTCCCCGCTCGGCGCTGTGCGAGCGGGCAGAGGAGACATAATCCATAATTCTCTATGGGGACCGTGGATTATCGTAATTATTGGGATGTATCTCGCCCCTTATTGAGCGCAGTACGGCGCGAGATACGTTCCAATAATTGCCGTATGAACATAGTCTTAGCACTCATCAAAACCAAGTATCCAAAATAAAAGTTACATTTTAGCCTGCTTTTATTTCAATCATTTATATGAAACAACTCATGATGAACAGGTGAAATACGGATAATGGCAACATAAACCTATTGTCTCAAAATATAACAGGTTATATTCCACTTACGGTACAGATGACTGCTCTCTACAGGAATAGACCAATATTTTTTACACTAAGGGCATGTCCCAACGGCACGGGTTTTCGGCTGGTCTTCCAGGCGGTTTGCTGTTTTGCAGGCCGCCTGAAAAACCGTCCGAAAATTAGCAGAACGGGGCGCTATGGAAAACCTGTGCAGCTGGCCCCACTGCACGGGTTTTCCGCCCGCGGGCCGTACGAAAAACATTGAGCAAGCACATTCTTCCGTCTGGTTTCCGGACGGAATATGTGCATCTCATCGCGGAGAAAAGCCGTCCCCCTCGCGGCCGTGGGGACGGCCGCAAAACGGTACAAATTCCGGTAGGATAAACCGACCAGTATTTGTCACTTGCAGGTGTAAACGGCCCCTTAGGGCCACATATATGAAAGCTGTCTAGTTGGACCTAGACAGTTTTCATACATGTTGCCCTTAGTTACCAGTCCTTTTTGCATAACTCGCTGATCTCTCACAAGGAACTTAGAGGGGAACTTAGAGGGGTTTGCGTGCTACAAAAATTATATCTGTAATGATTGGGACAGTAAAAATAAGCACTTTTGCAATTGGTTAGTATTACCTAAATCATTTTGTATAACAGATATTAGCTGTGTATTCTACACCTTAAACTGCAGCCTGTTGTCGGGCCACACACCCTTTGCTGTGATTGGCTGCCTGATATTTAGTTAAACCCCCCTGGATGAGACAAGTCCCCTGTGCTGTGATTGGTTGTCCTGTGCTCTCTGTGCTTACTCCCCTCTGAGCTGTGTGAAACTGGGACAGCTCTGATCTGAAGGATCTGGGCAATGCTAGATTCTCTTCCCCCACCCATATAACACACGATGACAAGATGTCACTTTCTGTAATATTAGTGAGCTGTATCTATAACTATTTACACCAATGCAGGTGTTCTGGTTACAAGGAACTTGTGGAGTGAGGTGACAGCTCTCCAGGCATGAGAACTGACCATTGCATGGCTGCAGAGCTGTGACATGCACTCTCTCCCACAGCTCACACAGAATGAAGACTGGGGAGGGAACAGGAACAAGAAGTAGGAGTGATGAGGTCAACACCCCTGAGTGAGGGAAGACATGCCATACTAGGAGGAGAGACCCACTGAATTTTAAGCTGTAAGAGAGAAAAAAGTAAAGATGCCTGCAAAAGCCTGTTGTGAAAAAAACCCTTTAATGGAAAAATTCACAACAGGCATTTGATCCCCGAATCACCAAATAAATTTAGGGGATCAGTTTTATTTTTGATGTAAATTGTCCTCATCATGCTGTTCACATCATGAGACCAAGACAACACCTTACACTTGATCAACCGTTCCTTACCATTGTGAGGCTTCGTGTCCTATCGGTGGGGACATTCCAATCTCTTTATTTTTTACTTACCCCTGAAGAACTGCCATTAAGTGCCGGGGAAACGCGTTGAGACATATAGATTGGACTTTTTCACGAGTATACTTGGAGATGTATAAACTGGATTTTTTTCCCGACCAAAATGTTACCTGCTTAAAACATCATGAAAAAACATGTCAAAATCACATGGCTAGGTAAAAACTTTAAAAAGTTGTTCTCACGTAAAGTGACACATGTCAGATTTGAAAAATGAGGTTATGTCAGGAAGGTCAAAACTTGCTTGGTTGTTAAGGGGTTAATTGTAAGATCTTTGAGAAATTTTATCCTCTGACATGGCATACAGCGAGGAAAATAAGTATTTGATTCACTGGCGATTTTGGGGGTGCTTTTCTGCAAAGGGGAGGGGACGACTGCTCCGTATTGAAGCAAGGATGAATGAGTTTTAGCCAACAACCTAATTCCCTCAATGAAAACACTGAAGATGGGCTGGGTTTTCCAGCAGGACAATGACCTGAAACACACAGCCAGGGCAACTAAGGCCATGTTCACACGGCTTATTTTGGGATGGATTTGGTCCTGTATTCCGCGCCGTACTGCGTGAAATACGGCGCAAATCCGTCACAGTCATTACGGGAATCCACAGTTGTAATAGAGAACTATGGATTCCGTCTCTTCTCCCCGCTCGCGAAATACGGCGAGCGGGGAGAAAGTGACATGCACATTATCCCGATGGGATACGCGCCGTGGATAATAGTTGTCTATGGGGCCGTGTGAACATAGCCTATGGAATGGCTCTGTAAGGAGCATCTCAAGGTCCTGGACTGGCCTAGCTAGTTTCCGTATCTGAACCCAATCGAAAATTTTTGGAGGGAGCTGAAACTCAATGTAGTCCAGCGACCGCCCCGAAACTTGAAAGATCTGTATGGAGGAGTGGACCAAATCCCTGCTGCTGTGTGTGCAAATGTGGTCAAGAACTACAGGAAACGTCTGACCTCTGTAATTGCAAATAAAGGTTTCTGTATCAAATATTACTGTATATACTCGAGTATAAGCTGAGTTTTTGAGCACAAAAAATGTGCTGAAAAAGCCGTACTCGGCTTATACTCGAGTCACCCGTCCGCCGGTGGAGATCCATCAGCTGCATGCGACGCCTCTGGGAGCGCATATAGCTGAAGACACTATTGCGGAGAAGAGAGCGAGCACTCCCTGCTCTGCAATAGGACACCGGAAGCCCGCAGCTTGTGGCCCCATACGGAGTTTCTGGCACAGGCAGCGTGAGTGTCATCAAGCTGCTTGCGCGGCCTTATGATATCAAGCCACCTGTGCCAGGAAGAAGACGCATCAGAACAGTGGGGGACAAAGTTAAGTACTTTGTATTTTTTATTTTTAACAAAGCCTGCCTATGGGGGACATATACCTACCTCTACCTGCCTGTGGGGGCACATACCTGCCTATGGGGATCATATACCTGCCTATACACCCATTGGGGACATATACCTGCCTGTGGGGGACATATACCTGCCTATGGGCACACATACCTGCCTAAGGGGGACATTAAGCTGCCTATACCTGCCTGTGGGGGACATATACCTGCCTGTAATTTTATCGGTATCCATTTTTATTTTTGAAATCTACCAGTAGCTGCTGCATTTTCTACCCTAGGCTTATACTTGAGTCAATAAGTTTTCCCAGTTTTTTGTGGCAAAAGTAGGTGCCTCGGCTTATATTCGGGTCGGCTTATACTCAAATATATACAGTAAGTTCTGTTTTTCTGTTTCAAATACTTATTTCATGCAATAAAGTGCAAATTATTTACTTAAAACTCATACATTGCGATTTTCTGAATTTTTTTTTTTTTAGATTCTTTTCTCACAGTTGAAATGCACCCATGTTAAAAATTACAAACCTTTTCATTCTTTGTAGGTGTGAAAACTTGCAAAATCGCTAGTGTTTTAAATACTTCTCCACTGTATGGTTAATTGGTAAGCCAAAATGTATAAAAAAAAAACACATGCTTGCCAAGCCCCCCTCACATATTTTAGTGATTATTGGGCAAAAAATGCTCTACTTTGAACCTGACCCAAAGTTCACAGGTTGTGAACATGCATTTCCAACCTACTACCCAGTATACCTCATTTCACAAATCCCCACTGGGGAACCATTCATAACAAACCCTACCCATAGATGGTTTGCTGTATATTTTGGATTAGAAGATCTTACAGACTATTGCTCACAGCCTTAAAGGGGTTGTATCATTTCATTGAATTGTCTTCAGAATAAGGGGACAGTGAATACAAATAACTTTGCAATTAGATGTCATTAGCAAAGCTGTCTTGTATTCACAGTTTTCCTTATCTTCTGTTTCTGTTTACACTGATATCCAGTGCTGGTCTGATCCCTCCTCCTTGCATTTCACTAGCTGAGAGCTCATTTACATTATCAGCCCCCGGTCGGCTGTATTCACGGAGCTTGCATTCCTGCCTGTCACTCAAAGTAAGGAACCGGCACATTTTCACTCTGCACAGCCAGAAGAAACAGAATAACACTTCTATAATCAGGAAACAGCACAATTGTGTGTCGATCCCTTCCTCTCCTGCATAGAAGGGAGATCTGTGCCCTTCATAGAAAGCAGTAACAAATCTCCAGCTGTGAGAAAAGAGTTCAGTTGCTCAGTCTAGATTGAATGCAGCCTGCGGTATGTATACAGCTCTTACAAAATAAGACTGATAGGAAGAGACACAGTGACACGTGGACTCAGAGAGGGGAGGGGGACTTCAGACAGTGAAGGGGGGATGATGTCGCCCAGCTGGGAGGGGGAAGAAACGCCCCTGCATTTCCAGAGTTGAGAAGCTGAGAGCAGTATGAATCAGCCGAACTAAAGAAGCGATACACCCCCTTTAACAGATAGAAGATTAAAGGGGTTGTCTCACTACATTGATTCATCTTACCTCAGTCCTGTTTTCTTGGCTTCACTTTGAATTCAGGGGCGTGTTTACTGGCTTCTACTAGGCTGCAGTAGAAGCCAGGTCTTTAGCTATAGCAACCAGTGCTGGCACCCTATCAGGAGAGATCAAACAGGTCTGTAGTTATAGCGACCTGAGGAGCTGATGCAGCCCATACAAGAGGGGATATCTAGGAATAGGTAGAACACTGGTAATGGACACATATTGCAAAGTGACTTGTTTTTGCAAGATCTTTAACATAAAAAGCGGCAATTCTTGTAGTGAGACGACCCCTTTAAACTTTTTTAGCTAATGATCAATAAAAGGCAACATGGAATTTTTAATGGCAATTTGATGAAGCTACTCTATTATAACTATGCACATTGTGTATACTGTTACTTTAGCTTCAAACCTGACACTTCTTATTTTGTATGGGGTCTTTCTGAGGCCGTCCACCAGTACTTCCAACTTCTCTGTGACTCATTGGTAATTTTTTCTTTGACTCTCCTTGGCCTTAAACCCAACTGCACGTAACGGCTGCATTGCCTGCTGGAGACCTATCCTTCTCCAATATGTTAAACCTCTGCAATTTTTTGATTATTAGTAACCGCTTGATGACCTCTTCATTGCAGGGTCTACGGTTTTTGGCCTTTCATATTTAGACCGCTTCTGTTCTGTCCTGTAATTTGGTTCTGCAAATATGGCCTTTTTATCACTTACATTGTCTTATTGTTTGCATTCTTTTGCGTTGTTTGCATTTTTACTAGGCTTGAAATAAAATTTGAAATTAAGTTATTATTTTGTTTTCATCCTACAGAATAGAACAGTTCCTCATCTGCAACCACTGTGTTGAATGGACACACACAAAAAGTAAGATGCACTGTAGTTGTTTTAATGGTTATTATTGTCTTCCTCTTCTATATTTACCAAGGGTACAATTTGTTAATAAAATATACATAGGAAGTTTATGTTCAATGTTTATTAACCCCTTAAGCCGAACGCCTGAAAAGTAGTCAATGACCAGAACATTCTTTTCGTTTTTGCCTCCTTGTGTTTCAACAATTGTAACTTTATTTTTTCAATGACGCAGTTGGATGAGGCCTCGTTTTATTTGAGACGAGTTGTACTTTATGGTGGAATAGTTTAAGTTCACTTATAAATAATTGAATTTTTTTAGAAAAAAATTAAAATGTTTTTATTTTTTTATTTTACACCATTCACATTTCACACTAAATAACTTGTTAGATTAATTCTACAGGTAATTACAGTTGTGTGGATACCTAATATGTGTGTAATGTATGCACAATTATTTTTTTATTTTTTTATCATGAAGTGTTTTATTAATTTTCCAACATAAAATGAACCAGATAAGCATGATCCAGTACAGATGTAGAAAATGGGGTAGCATGCATGCTTAAATAGAAGAAATAATAACAGACCATGAACATCAGAACTGCCATAGTCACTACTACAGACGCTATAAACAAAGAGGATCGCAAATTGTTGTCGATATTGTATAGGTTATGCGGATAATAATCAAAGTACCTTTATGCCATGCCGTATCTATGGTTGATCTTCCGTACAAGTTCAGGAAGAACGGATTTAAAATAATATGTAAAAAAGAGATTTAACGGGCCTCAATAATTCCCAATATTTCTATGTAATACTTTAAGTCGGTTTAAAGAAGGTTGATTCTGTCCAAACCTTCCAATCATATCTAATCCTGGAGATTCTATGCGGAGGAATCACAAGAGAGGTCTCACATTGGTATTGATAATTGACTCTGACGTATTTCGTTTAAGGACATAGGGGAGGGAGACTTCCAATGTCTAGCTATACTTAATCTATAGTTAAGAATGTGATAAAGGATTGTTCTAAAAGGAGCAGGAACTAGAGCTGGAACAATTATTGTTTATTAAATATTTTTATTTTATTTATTTTTTTACTTTTAATGTTTTTTTTCCTTTTTTTAATCCCATGAAGGGAGAACTGTTATTTCTTTTTTCTTACACTTAGTAATGTATTAGCTTATTCATATATGCTAATACATTTTAATCTGTGTCAGTCTGACACAGGCAGTGATCAGGGCATCTCATAGTCTGCCCTGATCTCTGGCTTCTTACACAGACAGCCCAGGGGCTACTCTAGGACCCCAGGGCTGACTGTGCAGCCATTCACTGGGCTCTGCCGGGACATCGGGTGTCCCGATCACCCGACAGAGCAGGGAAACCCTTTGATTGCGCTGCAGTAACGAACTGCGGCAATCAAAAGGGTTAAAGCATCGGGGAGCAGAGGTTTTCCCCCACTCCCCGGGGCTTGCAGGAACTGTGCTGGGAACAGGACTCTGTAGTACCACCCCGTTGCCAGCGCCGCAAAACCCGATGTCTGCAGCGACACCAAAAGACGTCGCTACAGACGAACGACCTGCACCAGCCGACGTCAAAAGATGGTGGGCAGTATAGGCCCAATTTCCCTGGCCAATTTTCTTCATATTCTGTACACCAGTCTAACAGAAGACACCAGATCAAAGCCATTTCTGATATCTACATGGAAGGCCTGGCAGAAGGTGCATATGGGAAAGGGCACTTGCGTTAATGCTTCTTTGTTTCTGACGCTACTTGCCAATCCAAACTTCCTGGACGGTCACCTGCACAGAGATTTTGTAACCTGCCAGAAAGCAGGAATCCATAGCATCTACCAACTGGTAGACACTAAGTCACACAAAATCCACTCTTTATAAGATCTAAAAGCCAAGTTCTTAGTGGCCTTTTTTCCATACCTATGTGCTTACAGTTATGTTGCCAAAATCATATCACAATTCACAGAGATTGACTGAAACCAATGGATATGTAAATGTCTCAACCATAATACTGCTAACAAGGGGTTCACCTCATTCCTGTACAGTCCAGTTCCAATACATACCCCACGTGATCTGGCTGCTTCCAACATGGCTATCCCAAATGGCGGCATGATGATCCTAAGCTCGATGTGCCCACTCTGCTGTCTGCCTTTATCAATAGCAGGAAATTTTTGCCATCTAGTAGGTATTTTCAAAAATGACCCTACAACTATATCACAAGGCATATATCACACCCATAAGGGGCTTCAAGACGGGCATATTTAAAACAGCAACTGCTTTTAATGCAGAGAGTCGGAAGTGGACTTGTTTCACTGTCTGTGGGGGTGCCCGGTCATCAAAAACTTCCAAAATTTGCTCTGGACCTCTTTGCTTTTTCATGAAAAATAACTAATAATATTGTTCCTCAGGACTACTTTTGCTGTCGCCTAGTTCAACGGAAAGTCCCCACTGGACAGAGTTCTTAAATCATGGAGGACCCTAACCCTGTTGCACATGGGTAGAGGGAACTTAAACAAATTGGCAGAATTCCCAAAGCTTCTTATAAATAAAGGACACAATCCTCTCTGTCTGCCATCTCAATTGGATGTGTATGCATCTTCGGAGTGACAGGGTTTTTCATTGCTACTATAGTTGGGCCAACAGCTGACTGGATCTGTTAAATCCTCTAAGATATGTTCTGAGTAAGATGTACTAGTCAACATGCTTGACTCTGAATGAATGCATCTAGGGTGCTTTTTGATTCCCTTTATATTTATTCCATGGTGGGCGAGAGGCAGAAAGCATGTTCTCATTAGGCAAGCAATAGTGTAACTTCCAAAATTTGCTCTGGGTCTCTTTACGTTTTCATGAAACATAACTAATAATATGGCCCCACAGGACTACTTTTGCTGTTGTCCAGAACAACGGCAAGTCACCGCTGTGTGCTAGGTTGTCATCCAAGAAGTTAGCCCAGGATGTCACAAGCAATGACTTGAAATCATCCAAATTAGTCAAGTAAGCGGGGAATCTCCAAAATTTGGCATCTGCTGCCACCCGAGGGCCATGCACATAGATCATAATAGGGGCATGATCAGAGAAGGTGTTTGCATGCAATGCCGGATCTGAAACCGCATTCCACAGGTTATTAGAGATCAGAAAATAGTCCAGTCTTGCATAACTGTCATGTGCTGGTTCTCTAGAAAACGCATTGAGCACTCTACATGGGTCATACAGGGAATATGCTTCCATCATGTGCAGGATGTCTCTAGTGACTAGAGATTTGATGATTCTGTCCAGAGTAGCGCTCAATGTGGCATTAACGTAACCCCCCCAGTATGACGTTTGTGTCTGAGCATTAAAGGGGTTTTGCCACGATCTCATTTCATACCTCCTATATCCAGCTCTTCAGCTCTGTGTGCTCAGAAGGGGGCGTGTGTGATTTGTTTGAATTGCATATCATGTGACCCAGCAGGATGACATCACCAGGCCTTTCCTCTCTTTAGTCAAAGAAAGGTCTACTTATGTATAGAGCAGTGAGTAGCTCAGAGGTAAAGTTTTTACCTCACAGCACAAGGGTCCTAGGTTCAAATCCCTGCAGAGACCAAACCTGTGGATTTTATTTCTCTTTATCAATGCACAGACCTCAATGAGGTTTCTTTTTTATTTATTTGCATTGTTTGACTAATTACTAAGGAGCACAGAGGACGGGAGTAGAGTGACAGCACCTGGGGTTTGAACACTCAGTAGCTGCCTAAGAGGAGATGTGATGTCTGAGCATGTACGACCAGGACTGAGGAGCTCATAGCCCTGGTGGTATCCCCTGGAGATAAGCTGTAGACAATGGATCACTAAAGGAGCAGCCAAAACAAAAATGGTCCAGAATTTTTTATAATAATGAATGGTGAAAATATTTATTATTTAGTTTGCAAGTTTCCCGCATCAATTTTACTTCGTGGCAAAAAGTGAGAGGCAAAAAATTTGAATGATCGAAGTGGGGGGAGGAGATATTGAGCAACGTGGTACCCATCACGGTGACCCTCAAGAGGATGTACAGTGGTGGCCAAAAGTATTGGCACCCCTGCAATTCTGTCAGATAATACGCAGTTTCTTCCTGAAAATGATTGCAATCACAAATTCTTTGGTATTAATAAATTCATTTGTTTTGCTTGCAATGAGAAAACAGGAAACAGAATGAGACAAAATCACATCATTGATCATTTCACCCAAAACTTCAAAAATGGGCCAGACAAAAGTATTGGCACCCTCAGCCTAATACTTGGTAGCACAACCTTTAGCCAAAATAACTGTGAACACCCGCTTCCGGTCACCATCAATGAGTTTCTTACAATGCTCTGCTGGAATTTTAGACCATTCTTCTTTGGCAAACTGCTCCAGCTCCCTGAGATGTGAAGGGGGCCTTCTCCGCCATTTTGAGATCTCTCCACAGGTGTTCTATGGGATTCAGGTCTGGACTCATTGCGGCCACTTTAGAAGTCTCCAGTGCTTCTCTCAAAACCATTTTCTGGTGCTTTTTGAAGTGTGTTTTGGGTCATTGTCCTGCTGGAAGACCCATGACTCTGAGGGCGACCCAGCTTTCTCACACTGGGCCTACATTATGCACAAAATTGTTGGTAGTCTTCAGACTTCATAATGCCCTGCACACGGTCAAGCAGTCCAGTGCCAGAGGCAGCCAAGCAACCTCAAACCCTCAGGGGACCTCCGCCATGTCTGACTGTAGGGACCGGGTTCGTTTCTTTGGATGCCTCTTTTTTTTTTCTTTTTTCTGTAAACTCTCTGTTGATGCCTTTTCCCAAAAAGCTCGACTTTTCTCTCATCCGACCAGAGAACATTCTTCCAAAATGTTTTTGGCTTTCTCAGGTAAGTTTGGGCAAACTCCAGCCTGGCTTTTTTATGTCTCGGGGTAAGAAGTGGGGTCTTCCTGGGTATTCTACCATACAGTCCCTTTTCACTCAGACACCAACAGATAGTACGGGTTGACACTGTTGTACCCTCGGACTGCAGGGCAGCTTGAACTTGTTTGGATGTTAGTCGAGGTTCTTTATCCACCATCCGCACAATCTTGCGTTGAAATCTCTCGTCAATTTTTCTTTTCCGTCCAATCTAGGGAGGTTAGCCACAGTTGCCAATCGGAGAGGTTAGCCACAGTGCCCCATAGGGAGGTTAGCCACAGTGCCATGGGACCCATCCGTCCACATCTAGGGAGGGGAGGTTAGCCACAGTGCCATGGGCTCCATCCACATCTAGGGAGGTTAGCCACAGTGCCATGGGCTCCGTCCACATCTCGGGAGGTTAGCCACAGGACCATGGGCTCCGTCCACATCTCGGGAGGTTAGCCACAGGGCCATGGGCTCCGTCCACATCTAGGGAGGTTAGCCACAGTGCCATAGGGAGGTTAGCCACAGTCCCATGGGGAGGTTAGCCACAGTGCCATAGGGAGGTTAGCCACAGTGCCATGGGGCTATACATCTAGGAAGGTTAGCCACAGTGCCATGGGGAGGTTAGCCACAGTGCCATGGGGAGGTTAGCCACAGTGCCATGGGCTTTACACTTCTTGATGAACACTGCGCACGGTAGACACAGGAACATTCAGGTCTTTGGAGATGGACATGTAGCCTTGAGATTGCTCAGGCTTCCCCACAATTTGGATTCTCAAGTTCCTCAGACAGTTCTTTGGTCTTCTTTCTTTTCTCCATGCTCAATGTGGTCACACAAGGACACAGGACAGAGGTGGAGTCAACTTTAATCCATGTCAACTGGCTGCAAGTGGGATTTAGTTATTGCCAACATCTGTTAGGTGCCACAGGTAAGTTACAGGGGCTTTTCATTACACAAATTAGAGAAGCATCACATGATTTTTCAAACAGTGCCAATACTTTTGTCCACCCCCTTTCTTTATGTTTGGTGGAATTATATCCAATTTGGCTTTATGACAATTCTTTTTGTGGTTTTCCATTGAAGACAAATTAAATGAAGATAATAATATCAAAGAATTTGTGATTGCAATCATTTTCAGGAAGAAGCTGAGTATTATCTGACAGAATTGCAGGGGTGCCAATACTTTTGGCCACCACTGTATCTACCGCTGTTATCCCTAACCTCCTCCTCCACTGTGTAGTTCAAACCCCTCCTGAACAGTATCGCCACTCCTCAAGGCTTTGAAGAGTAGTTGGCCGCATAGCACTTATCTATCCACGGTGCTTCTTTTTTTCCAGTGTCTCTCTTGCAGATAGACTATGTCTGGCCTAATTTTTTTTATGTGTGTGTGTGACTATTTTTTTTTCCTTGTTATAGGAGTGTTCAGGCTGGACACCTTCCACAAGAGAAATGTTAAAAGTGTGTGATCCTGTGGGGATTGGTGGTTGTTGTATGTCATGTGTAATGTGCTACCTGGATACCGAATGTATGATGAACTTGCAAGAGTTGTACTCCCACCGTCCCAGCCTGCAGCAGGAGAATCCCAGATGAAAGAATGCTGTAATTGTCCTGAGGGCCTAGCGCCGCCTTGTTCGCCCTCCCTAAGTATAAAATAAAGATGTATGAGTGACAACAAAAACATAGTAAAAACATTAGCCGATAGTACGGCTGTAATGAATAAACAATCATCATTAACAGTGGAAATGTACTTGCCACTTCCCGGCCCTTCAGCCAGTTGCAGCCCTTAGGCCATGTTCACACGGCAATTACGCCATGTGGGCGGGGCGGGAGCTGGGGGCCGGCACCTCGCCGCCCCATAGACTATCATTACTAGCGGCGCTTATACGCCGCTAGTAAATGACATGTCACTTCTCTCCCCGCTCGGCGGAGTCTCCGAGCAGGGAGAGGAGACGTAATCCATAGTTCTCTATGAGGACTGTGGATTACCGTAATGACTGGGCCGTATTTCAGCCGCAATTCGTGCAGTACGCCGCTGAAATACGTGCCCAAATAAGCCGTGTGAACATGGCCTTACAGTAGGCCCCCTATGTCTCCCTTAGCACGATTTCTCTCTTCTCAGGTTCTTCCCTTATGTGGTGTTTAGCTGTGATCGAATCTTCGAATACCATTTGTCTCCCATCATCCTGGACCCTCAGTTTGGCTGGGTAGACTAACTGAAAACGGATCGCATTGTCATGCAAGTATTTACATACTGGCGTAAGAAGTTTGCGCTTCTGGGTCATGCTTGTGGAGAAATCTTGAAAAAGATTTCTATGGCCATCTATACGCAGATCATTTTGTCATCAGGCCCTCAAGATCTGCTCCTTCACGGACCAGTTCAGGTATCTGGCAATCACCTGTCTGGGTCTATTATCTTCCCCACCTGGCTTTTGCAGATCCAGTCTATGGACTCTTTCAATGGTTTTGGGATCTGGTGCTTCAACTAGGTTTAGAGCTTTGTGTTCTTCTACCATTAAATAAGCAGTTAGTAGATCTCCCTGGATCGGCTCAGGGATTCCCACGAACCCCAAACTGTTGCGGCAGCTGCGGTTTTTGGGGTAGTTTTATCCTTTCTCTTAAGGCCGCTTCTGCCTTCCTAGATTGAGCTAAAGCTTTCTCCACGTTCGAAGTGGATGTCTCACATGTGGAAACCTTATTTCCTCCAGCTCCACAATTTTCTGTGTATTTGTACTTGAGCGACAGAGCTGAATTTATTGAGGAGTGTAACGCCTCAAAATGTTTGTTCAGGAGGGCTTTAGTAGACGTGAAACCTCCTGAGCCATTGATGTGGCATTGAGTTTGGGAATCCTCTGAGTGAGGTGGAGACAGATGAGGCGGAGTGGTGTCACCCTACAGCAGTTCAGGAGAACCCTGCATCCCACAATCTGCCACTACCTTCTCTGCTCCGTTTTTGAGGGGACGCCCATCCTTTTTGTTTTTGGCCACCATTCTTGATTGACTGCAGTTAGCTGACTTGTTTTGCGAACGTGGTTGAGAGGGTGTAAAGGCTGAGGAGATACCTGTGACTGCCGTGTGATTCTGTTACGAGACAAAAATTTGTCCTTTACCTTGTCATAGGTAATTTTGGAGATGAGAGTAAGTGTGTGGTATACGGGAGACTAGTTGGGTCAGAGTTTTTGCTTGCAAACAAAATGAAAGCAAAAACCTTGGCCATCTAGACACTGGCTACAGACATAAAGTCACTCGCTACCGTGGTCTGGACCTTGATTCCAGCCCCACCAATATACACCTTGGCCAGTTTCCTACTGGTTATTTCTTGCTTCCCTCAAGCCTGAGGGGTAAGAGCCTTCACCTTAACCCTAACTGTTGCTCCATCTTCTGGTCACAACCCCCTCCTCCCCCCACCCCAGATCACTTGGAGTACCAGGCTTTTTATAGGCCTTTAGGGACCCACCAAAAACACTTTTGCCTACTCTCGAAAAGAGCCGCCCCAGAATGACTGGAACAGCCGTACTAACTATGAACAGCTTACTGTGGCTGACAACCTACCTGAATAGCTACTACCCCACCAAGGCCAGGTATCCTTGGTGACATGTAGTACACAGTTATCCTGTTTTACTCCACCTGGTGGCATAAACACTGGGGAACATAAGTATTTGATACACAGGCAATTTTGAAAGTTTTCCCACCTACAAAGAATGGTGAGGTCTGTACTTTTTGTAGTAGGTTCACTTCAACTGTGAGAGACAGAATCTAAATCACATTGTTTGAATTTAAAATAATTTATTTGCATTCTGTTGCATGAAATAAGTATTTGATGCAATAGAAAAACAGAACTTTGTAATTGCAAACAAAGGTTGCCCTACCCAAAATTAAGGTCCGACGTTTCCTGTAGTTCTTGACTAAGTTTGCAGACACTGCAGCAGGGATTCTGGCCCTCCCCTCCATACAGATCTTTTCCAGATCTTTCAGGTTTTGGGGCTGTCGCTGGGCTACATTGAGTTTCAGATCCCTCCAAAGATTTCGATTGGGTTTAGGTCTGAAGACTGACAAGGCCACTCCAGGACCTTGAAATGCTTCTTAAAGAGCCACTCCTTATTTGCTCTGGCTGTGTGTTTCCAGTCATTTTCCTACTGGAGACCCAGCCTTGACCAATCTTCAATGCTCTAACTGGGGGAAAGAGGTTGTTGGTCAATATCTCGTGATATATGGTCCCATCCATCCTCCCTTCAATACAGTGCAGTCATCCTGTCCCCTTTGAAGAAAAGCACCCATGAATTATGATGTTTCCACCCCCATGCTTCATGGTTGGGATGGTGTTCTTGGGGTTGTACTCCTCTATCTTCTTTCTCCAAACACGGCGAGGGGAGATGATGCCAAAAAGTTCTATTTTGTTCTCATTTGAATACATGAACCTCTCCAATGCCTCCTCTGGATCATCCAGATGGGCATTGGTGAACTTCAAATGGGCCTGAACATGTGCTGGTGTGAGCAGGGGGACCTTTTGTGCCCTGCAGGTTTATAATCCATGACAGAGTAGTGCGTTACTAACGGTGATCTTTGATACTGTGCTCCCAGCTCTATTCAGGTCATTGATCAGGTCCTCCCATATAGTTCTGGGCTGAATTCTGACCATGAGGTGAGATCTTGCATGGAGCTCCACACCAAGGAATATTGACAGTCATCTTGTGTTTCTTCCATTTTTTTAATAATTGTGCCAACAGTGGTCTTCTCACCAAGCTGCTGCCTATTGTCCTGTAGCTCATCCCAGCCTTGTGCAGGTCTACAATTTTGTATGTTTTTATGTATGTACAATTTGTATGTTTTTTTTGGTCTGGTCATGGACTGTTATCTTAAACTCTCAATGTATTTTGATTGCAAATGACATCACTGAAGCAAAATATTTTTCATCTTTCTTTCCAGACTGGAGATTCTCAGAGTGATATTTTTTCAACTTTTGACGTCCCAATTTTTACAGAAGAGTTTTTGGACCAAAACAAGGGTGACTATATAATCCTTATTTTTTTAGTTTTATTTGTGTATCTATATATTAATAAGACTGGTTTAAATACAAAGGGGTTGTCCCACCCTCTTTTAAAATGGGTGATCGCAATCCCATCATCCTGGCAAATGGCAGTTTTTTCTGAGTGAAATGTGGTAGATCTGTAGGCTAACATTATATTACATAGTGTCTATTTAGACAAATCACCTTTGTAATACACGGAAGCTTTACAAAGGGGTTTTCTCGCTACAAAGATCGTATCTCTAATGATGGGGACAGTAAAAATAAGCACTTTTGTAATTGGTTTGCTTTACCTAAGTCACATAGTATAGTTGCTATGAGCTAAATTGTGCATCTATAGCTATTTCTGCAGCAGCTAGACGGGACACGCCCCCTTTTCTGTGATTGGCTGACTGACATTTCATTCAGCCTGTTGGGACATACCCCCATGTGGGAAACGCCCCCTGCACTGTGATTGGCTGCCTGCATACTATATGTTTACTCCCCTCTTAGCTGTGAGAAATGAGCTGCCTGAGATGGCTGTGTGTGTAATGAAGGCTGTCTCAGCTTCTCTTTATGTGATGGCTCCAGTGATAGTTCTATGTACTGAGTAACTGCTAGATTCACTCCCACCTCATATAACACAGTCTTATACACTGCTCTCCCCCCATATAACAGCCTTATACAGCATGCTCTGCCTGCTGTCTGATAACGGAGGGGGGAGGCAGAGAGCATTTCTCACACTTGTTTCATCAGTTCAGGCTGTGTGTATAACAGCAATTACACCAATACAGAGCTACTGGTTACAAGGAGCTTGTGCAGCCTGGAGTTGAGAACTCTGCAGTCAGAAGCATAGCAGGAGGCCTGCAAAGCCGACGTCCTCTCCCTTCCCCTGCTAACACAGAATGATGTCACAACTCTTCAGTGAAGGGAAACACACCTCCTGGGAGGAGAGGCACGCCTACTGAGAGAAGAGACTCGCCCCTGGATTTGAAACTGAAACAGATAGAAATGGTTCCAGTCTACGAAAGCTTCAAACGATAAAACCCCTTTAAGGCTTAGTCTGCGCTGTAATGTGAGAATGCTTTCCAAAGTCTGACGGCATTTTCATATTGCTGGACTGTGCTGCACCACCGTTGTTTCTTCACGATTTTTGCGCAAGAAACTGTGGTCAGATTCCCAGCGGCCCCGTACATTGGAGCTCCGGGAATCCAAAGGCAGTTCAGCGGAATATAAAACATGACTGTTTTAGGTTTTGGAAAGCCTCTGTTAAAAAAGAGAGACTGCAGCACGGATTTTCTATTGAGGGCTACACAGCGCTGGAAACGGTTGGATTTTCAGCGGATTCCAAATACTGTATCTGCTGAAAAACTGACCGAAATCCAGTGCTTTGTAGACATAGTCTAAAGGGGTTGTCTCACCATGCTGTTTCACAGAGTTATTGCCAACTTCAGACTCTCACTTCCTGATTAATCTGTGGGTGGATCTACAACAGTGATTGACAGCTGATTATGTTACAATGACATGAGTGCAGGAGGTTTGGAAAATGAAATGCACAAAGCTACAGAGCTCTATACAGTTAAAGCTTTTCAGTAAGTAATGTAAATGAACGTCTGTATTACAATATAAGGAATACAGCAGGAAGTAAGTCATCATTCTGGCCGCTGCTTCAGCCTGTAAGAGCAGAGAGCGGTTGCTGGTAAGTAGAGAAATTTGCTGTGAAAAAAGGAGATCTACTCTTGACTGAAGAGAAGCAAAATCAGAACAATGTATTTGATAATAGTGTTTTATTTTCTGTTTCCATATTTAAGCCTTTAACAAAATTGGAAGTACTAGTATTTCCTAGTGTCGGTACGTGGCCGTGTAGCTGGATTGCGGCACAATCCTACTACATAGGAGGCACCTGCCGGTAACAGCACGAAATGGAGCCGGCTCCATTCCGAGCTGGTACGTCCCTTAGATGCAGCGAAATCTGAGTGAATGAGAAACTGTGCTGTGCACGGTTTGTCACTGCGATCAGGACTCTCGCGGCGAGACTGAGGGGTCCCGATTGGTTTACATGGCAATCGGAAGCCACGTGACTGCTTTAATCGCCGCCATATTTCACCCTGAGCAAAAAGTAGTGAAACGGCCATCTTTGTACACCCTATTGCATTGTTTATACAATGCAATAGACTATGCCATCTTTGTAGACTATAATAACAATCGCACCTCTTAGTGATCAAGCACCCTAGAGGGACTCAATGGTAAAGTAAACAAACAAATTTTTTAAAGTATAAAAAAAAATTAAAAAGTTGAAATCACTCGCATTTTGCGATTTTACAATTTTTTTATTTATTTAAATAAATTATTATTTAACATTATTTATCCCGTACGCTGCTCACCGTAGAGGGAAAAAAATCAAAACCCCAAAATTGCGGCTTTCTAATAATTTCATTTCCCCTAAAAATTGGGTTAAAAATTATTTAAAAAGTTGCATGTATGCCAAACTGCTACCAGTAAAAAGTACACTTCAGCCCACAAACAAATGCACCCTTACTCAAGTCCATAGGTAGGAGTACAAAAGTTGGTTGCAGAAAATGGCAATGTGGCAAAAATTTGAAAACTAGGAAAGGTTTAGATTTCTTTTACGGTACCGAAACATAACGTAAATCTTACATGTTTGGTATTGCCTGATTCATATCAAGCTGCAGAATACAGATAACACATCAATTACACTGAAGATTGAATGCCGTGAAAACAAAACTCCTGAAAACGTGGCTCAAGTTTTTTTATTTTTTTTAAATTGCCCCACTTAGAATTTTTTGCAGTTTCCCAGTACATTCTATGGTACAGTGAATGACACCATTGGAAAGTACAGTGGAGGGAAAAAAGTATTTAGTCAGCTACCAATTGTGCGAGTTCTCGCACTTAAAAAGATGAGAGAGGCCCGTAATTGACATCATAGGTCGACCTCAACTATGAGAGACAAATGAGAAAACAGATCCCGAAAATCACATTGCCTGATTTGGAAAGAATTTATTAGCAAATTATGGTGGAAAATAAGTATTTAGTCAATAGCAAAAGTTAATCTCAATACTTTGTTAAATTTACTTTGTTGGCAATGAGAGAGGTCAAACGTTTTACGTAAGTCTTCATAAGGTTGGCGCACACTGTTGCTGGTATGTTGGCCCATTCCTCCATGAAGATCTCCTCTAGAGCAGTGATGTTTTAGGGCTGTCACTGGGCAACATGGATTTTCAACTCCCTCCAAAGGTTTTCTATTGGGTTGAGATCTGGAGACTCTCTAGGCCACTCCAGGACCTTGAAATGAAACCTTACGAAACGACTCCTTCGTTGCCCTTGCGGTGTGCTTGGGATCATTGTCATGCTGAAAGACCCAGCCACGTTTCATCTCAATGCCCTTGCTGATGGAAGGAGGTTTGCACTCAAAATCTCATGATGCATGGCCCTATTCATTCTTTCATTTACACGGATCAGTCGTCCTGGTCCCTTTGCAGCGAGACAGCCGTAAGACCTGATCTTGCCACCCCCATGCTTCACAGCAGTTATGGTGTTCTTTGGATGCAACTCTGCATTCTCTCTCCTCCAAACATGGAGAGTTGTGTTTCTACCAAACAGCTCTACTTTGGTTTCATCTGACTATATGACATTCTCCCAATACTCTTATGGATCATCCAAATGCTCTCTAGCAAACTTCAGACGGTCCCAGACATGTATTGGCTTAAGCAGGAGGACACGTCTGGCACTGCAGGATCGGAGTCCCTCGGTAAATGGTTTCTGTTAAAACCCCTTTGTCGTTTTTCCCCCCCTTTTTTTTTTCAGCCCAAAATTTTTTTTCATGTTACACCCTTTGGGGCTGGAAAAAAAGTTTTTTCCCCTCCAATTTGGAGTTTGTTAAAAAGTAAGGGGCCCAAATTTTGCCCCCAAAAAATTTGGTCCCCCAAAGGGAAAAAAAGGGGAAAAAACCCAAAATAACCTTTTGGAAAGTTTTAGAAAATTAGGGGGTTTTGAATTTTTTTAAAATTTTTTTTAAAAAAGAAAATTTCTGTGGCCCAAAGTCCCGGGGGGGGGGCCCCGGGGTTTTGGGCCCACCTTGGTCCCCTTAGGCGTGTGTTTTGGGGATGGGGGGATTTTAAAAAGGTTTTTAGGGTTGGTTGGAGTTTGGGGATGGGGGGAAAAAAACCTTCAAAACACTTTCTTTCCCCTTGGGGGGTGTTGGGCCTTGAGTGGGGGAAACCATTTTTTCCCCCCCGGAGGGGGGGTTTTTTGGGGGGGGGGTTTCCCATTAAAATTTTTGCCCTTTTTGACACGAAGCCTATGGGGTTTTCCCCCCAGCCCCCCTTTTAGGTTTTTGGGTTGAATTTAAATCCTCCCCCAAACTGGGGGTTTGGTTTCCCCGCTTTGGTTTTTCGTTTTGACACCCCCCCCCTATCTCCAATTTTAGAAAATTAGACCCCGGACAACTTTTTTTGGGGGGGGGATTAAGGGCCCAGCCCCGGGGGGTTTTGGGTTTTGTTTTTCCCCGCAGCCCCCAGGGCCCCCGTGTGGCGATTTTGCCCTTCTTATTTTTTCCCCCGGGGTTGGGGGGGGGGGAGGATTTGGGGGATTTTTGGGGGGTTTTCCCCTTTTTTCCCCCAAATGTTTTTCCCCCCGGTTCCTTTTTTTTTTGTTTTTGGGGGGGGTTTTTTTTTTTGGGTTTTGGGGGTGTCCCAAGTTTTGGAAAATTTTAGGGGATTTTTTGGGTTGTTTTGGGTTGTGGAGGTTTTTTAAGATTTTAAAAAGGGTTTACTCCCCTAAAGGGGGAAGGAAAATTTTTAATTTTGGGGAAAAAAGGGGTTGTTTTGATTTTTTTTCCCCCCTTTTTTTTTTTTTTTTTTTTTTTTTAGGGGGGGCCCCCAAAAAAAAAAAAAGGGGGGGGCCCTTTTTCCCCCAAAAAAACCCCCAAAAACCCTTTTAAAAAACCCCCTTTTTTTTGGGGGGCCCCCGGGGGGGGAGGGGGAAAATAAAAAATAAATAATTTTTTTTCTAACAATCTGTAATGTTTAATTTTTACAAGGAATTGGAAAAAAGCACCAATGAATAGATTTTGTTTTTTGACTGTTTGGGGAGGTGGCTAGCCCCGCTTGTTTGTTTCACTCCCGCCCGCCCACACGGCTTTTTAATAGATCAGGTTTGCAGTTGTGGCTTTTGGGACATAGCGTAGGAATCAAGGTCAGACTTTCTAGAGGTGGGCGAGGTGCAGATAGGCAGCGGGCCAACTGACACAAGGATGTTCTATAGTACTTATTAGTCCCCTAGTCTTGGAGGGGAAAAAAAAGCCCCCATTTTTTGGGCCGGTAGCGAGGGTCCAAAACTGTGGGGACCAGAAGTGTCCCTCTGCCGGATGGGGACTATCCCTGAACTACCGACAAATCCCGATGCTGAGGGCCTTGCCAAGTGATTCTGAGGGACTCGTGCCTGTCTGGGCATTGCCTTGTCTTTTTTTATCTCCCCTACCTCCTCCGGCTGTCCCGTGCCTCCTCTTGTCACCCTGAAAAACACTCCTTTTAACAACACAAGACTCAGGGTTTTACGATGGGAAATTGGGGTGCCCCTTTCCACCCCCCCTCCCCCCACAGCCGTAGCAGTCGTCGTGAGCGCTGAGGAACCCCGGTCAGACCCGCGGGAGGGGTGGACAATGGCGCAAAAGATCCTATCATTCCAACACTGCACTCTTCCCACCCCAAGTCCGTACCTTGGGATAACCCCTTTTTCCAATTTTGGCCTTTCAAAAAACCCACATCCAAAACCCTTACCCTTGCCTCCCCCCTGAAACCGCTTATTCCTTCACTTTGAAAGGGTAAAAAAAGCTTTTCATGCCCGGGGCATTCACGCCTGACTTCTGCAACTCCTTCTCTGTGGCCTCCCATCTAGCACCCTTGCTCCCCCTTTAAATCTGCTGCCTGCGTTTACCTCTTCCTGTTTTTCCTCTGCCCCCTCCCCTTTGCCAATCCCTTTTACTGGCTGCCATTGCCCCCACCGGACTCATTTGGCCGTGAATGTGTCGCCCCGTCTTAGTCCCCCGAAAAACTATAACTGGGGCCCCCTAAAGAGCCCTGGTAACGGGTGTGTAATGCAGGGGCTTCCACGGGGACATAAAAATTACACAGTGGAGTATCCCTTCCGCTTTATCTCATGAAAAAAATTAAAGGCCTTTCTGTTAATAGATTTCCTGTTTTGCTTTCAAAATTCCCCCTCTGTTTTGCTTTTCTGATTTCTCTTTTTTCTCTGTTCTACTTTTTTGTTTGTTCGAAGGAGGGGGTGTTGGTGGGGGAGGGAAGTCTAAAATGTTACAAAGTTTCCTGGCCAGTTCTCTGATGGTGCAGGGGCCACCACATGAAAAGGAAGGGGCTGCAGTACCACCCAAATTGGACAGGAGCACGGGGCAGTTCGCACTTGGGATGGCTAGACGAATACTACTGTCTCTTGGCAATTGTCTTGGTGAATGACTGCTGGCACCATGAGTGGCAAGGAGCAGGAGCATCTGGACCGGTAGATGATGGGAAAGACAGACAACTCCCTTCGGCAGAGGTGGTGGAGCCTTGACTGCCTGAAATGGGAGGTGTGACGCTGGATGCTGCTGCTGTGACAGGATGGACCATCACATCTGAGACACATTTCTCCCAGGCCACTGGATGGTGACGCTGCATATGTTGACGCAGGGCTGTGGGGTCAACGTTATGTCCCTGGCCACGCTTTACTTTCTTCCCACAGGTTCTACATATAGCCATGTTCGCCTCTTCCAGTGTCTTGGCAGAAAACTGCCACACCGCCGAGTAGGTGATTTTACCTCCAATGCTCCGCACTGACTGACTGTTACCGCCGCTGCCCCGGTGAGCCCATGCGCTGCTCCTTTCTGGGACCTGCAAAGTGGGTCGTCTAAATCGTGGCCATTTGACTCCCACCCTCGCACTGCAGCCACCCTGCTGACTCGCGTCCAAACTACCGACTTACGGGCTGTGCCACTGCCTGACGTGCAAGCTGACTGTTTTTATTGGTACCGTGACGCTTTGATCACTTTTTATTAAGGTTTTTGTTAGGCATTTTGAACAAAATACGGCAATCCTGGTAGTGTTTTTTATTGTTAACAGCGGTCACCGTGCGGTATAAATGACATGCCATCTCTTCTCGGCAGGTCGATACAATTGCAGTGATACCCAATTTGTATATATTTTTTTTGTTTTATGGCTTTAAAAACACTTATACTCAAAAGGAAAAGTTTTGCATCGCCATAGTCTGAGAGCCATAACTTTTTTATTTTTCTATGTACGGAGCTGTATAGGGGCTTTTTTTTGTGGGATGAGTTGACGTTTTTATTGGTATCTTTTTTTAGGGACAAATAGTGCAATCCTAGGAGTGTTTTTTATTTTTAACAGCGCTCACTGTGCAATATCCATGACAAGTTATCTTTACTCTGTGGGTCGATACGATTACAGCGATACCCAATTTATATAGTTTTTTTTATGTTTAAGCACTTAAAAAAAAAAGTGTTTTTATTGTGTAAAACTATTTTTATGCATCACTGTCTTCTGTGAGCCATAACCTTTTTATTTTTCCGTATACAGAGACGTGTAAGGACTTTTTTTTTTGCAGGATGAACTGATGTTTTAATTCGTACAAATTTGGCGTTTATATAAGTTTTTGATAGCTTTTTATTCCATTTTATGTTCTGGGGGATGAACAAAAATCGCAATTCTTTGATTGTTTTTTAAATTTTTTTTTAACAACATTCACCATACGGGTTATTTTTCTGTGTATTGAGATGTGTAGGGTGTTTGGTTTTTTTTTTGCAGGATGAGTTGACTTTTTTTACTAGTAATATTTTTGGGGGGAACAAGGCTTTTTGGTGGTTTTTAAATCCGTTTTTTTGGTAGGCAGGGTGCAGAAAATACTTCAGTCCTAGAAGTGTTTTTTAATTTTATTTCTAACAAGGCTCACCCTGTTCACAGATACGTGTATGTTTTTTTGTTTTTTGTTTTTTTGCAGGATGAACTGACGTTTTAATTAGCACTACTTTGGCATTTATGAGTTTTTGATCGCTTTTTATTCCAGGATGCAGGATAAAAAAAATAAATAAAAAAAATTCTGTGATTGTTGTTTTTTTTTTTTTTTTGTATGGTGTTCAACGTACGGGTTAAATATCGAGACAGATTTATAGGGTAGGTTGTTATGCACCCAGCAATACCAAATATGATTACTTTATTTTTTATACTTTTTTTTTTTTTTTTACTTTTTCACCTTCTTTCACGTTTCCCCATAGGGGATTTGTATCTGTGATCTTTAGATTGCCACTGCTGCACCGAATATAGACAGGGGAAGCCCACTGCTCCTGTCTGTACCTTAGTTGTGGCGATCATGATAGATTGCGACCGCTAAGGGTTGGTCACCCGCGGTCAGAGCTCACTCTGGCCGTGGGTGATGCGGCATGAGGCCAGTGGTAATATACCGCTGGTCCCATGTCGCAATCATGTGAACACGCACACTTTGCAGGACGGACCTATACGTCCATTTGTGGGAATGCACTTCCCGCTAGGACGTATGGGTACGTCCAGTGTCTGAAAGGGGTTAATCTTTTATTTTACGTTATGTTGATATGATAACATTTTGGGGGTTTTGAGGATTTGGAAGTGATAACCAGGTTATGGTTTTAACATACAATGGCTTCAACATACAGTGTTCGTCCAAGAACCAATTAATATTGCAATATTATGGAATCGCTGTATATGTACTTCTAGGATGTATTGACATCTCCCTTAATGACAGGTGACAATTAGAAGTTCATCCAAACCTGAACAGCCTGGGAAGACATGTTTAATAAACTATGAGATTTTACTATTTGCATTATCATTCATATAGAGGAATCGTACTTTTTAATTTACAAAATCGTTTTTTTTGCAATTACATTACCCTATAGTCCGGGAGGCAGAGCTGAGGAGATTGCGCAAAATGAACATGGAATTTGAGGAGCAGAATACCATTTTACAGCGACATACTGAGAGTATGAACAGTGCCAAAGAGAGGTTGGAACAAGAACTGGCACAGGAGGAAAGGCAAATGATGATCCTTCAGCAACAGCTACAAACAATTCGACAGATTTTGCTTACAAGTTTTTCATCGCTGCCAATTCCAGGTGAGTCATTATTGAAGACTTGGGGCGACATGTATGAACGGGGCTGCACCAGTTTTCTGCCGTACTTTGCGCCAAAAAGCTGTTATGACCCTGTTCTATAGATGTATTAACAGTCTCACTCCACTCTTTGGCGCAATCAGTGCTGGTCCTGACACTTTGTAATGCGGCAAAGATCTGGGGGCGTGTGGCACCAAATTCATAGAATTAGACACATTTATGAATGTTTGACTCCAAACCTAGGCACATAACGGTTAGAACAAGATAAGGGTGATCTGCCTGAGTTGTCGTAGTGGAACTACAATGTGGCTGTATGTATGAACTGCAGGAGAACAGGTTATTACATTCTGACGCAGCCTATACTACCTTAAAGCGATTTAGAACTGGTTAATCAGTGCCAGAATTCATACATGTTGCCCAAAGGTCTAAAGACATATGTCCCCCTCACCGAATGATACATTTTATATAAATAAAAATATATCACAAGCTATAACACAAAGTACTGAGTATAAAAACACTAAATAGTCACACAGTTACCAAATAACATCGCTACATAAAACCAGAATCTCAAGGCTAAAATTACCGACTGAATTAGTGACTGAATATACTCAACCATGCCTCAATCACCACCACTGAATAATACCGCCACATTTCACCACAACATAGTGACTGAATAATATCTCCACACCATGACCTCATATCACCACCACATAGTGACTGAATAATATCTCCACACCATGACCTCATATCACCACCACATAGTGACTGAATAATACCGCCACATAGCACCACCACATAGTGACTGAATAATACTGCCACACCATTACTGAATATAAACCGTTGCACTTTGCACACATATAAGTGATTACAGTACATTTATTGACTCACAGGTGACGTTTCTCAGTCGTTCACGTTCCCTTTTCTTCTCCATCTGGTCCACACCACCATGATGACTTCTCCCGACCAACACTCGTCCCTGCAGATTTGGACACAAATATCTTAGAATCCTCACTTTTCCAGCACTTCCTTACTTATAGGTATATAAGTCCCCTCAGTTAGGTGTATAGGTTCCCTTAGATATGAAGCTACATAGGTCACCTCAATTAGGCAGTCATGTATAGGGCCCCTCAGTTAGGCAGGTATATAGATATAGGTCCCCTCGGACATGCAGGCATATAGATATATGTCCCCTCGGACATGCAGGTATATAGATATAGGCCCCCTCAGGCAGGCAGGTATATAGATTTATGGTCCCCTCAGGCCGGCAGGCGTATAGATCCCCTCAGGCAAGCAGGCATATAGATATAGGTCGCCTCAGTCAGGCAGGTATATAGATATAGGTCTCCACAGGCAGGTATATAGATAGATATAGGTCTCCACAGGCAGGTATATAGATAGATATAGGTCCCCAGAGGCAGGTATATAGATAGATATAGGTCCCCATAGGCAGGTATATAGATAGATATAGGTCCCCTCAGGCAGGTATATAGATAATTATAGGTCCCCTCAGGCAGGTATATAGATATAGGTCCCCACAGGCAGGTATATAGATATAGGTCCCCACAGGCAGGTGTATAGATATAGGTCTCCACAGGCAGGTATATAGATAGATATAGGTCTCCACAGGCAGGTATATAGATAGATATAGGTCCCCATAGGCAGGTATATAGATAGATATAGGTCCCCATAGGCAGGTATATAGATAGATATAGGTCTCCACAGGCAGGTATATAGATAGATATAGGTCCCCACAGGCAGGTATATAGATAGATATAGGTCCCCACAGGCAGGTATATAGATCCCCTCAGGCAGGTAAACGGCATTAAAAATAATAACAATAATACCTTTCCTCCTTCCTGGACGCGCATCTTCCTCTTCAGCCCGACACTGGCGGCATGACGTCATCATGCCGCCAGCGCTGGGATGCTCCTCTGGCAGCTCCTCGGTGGCACAGCAGAATGACGGCTGTGTAGCCGAGAAGAGGCAGCGGCGCAATTAGGTAACTAAATCGCACCGCTGTCCAACTCAGTGTTACGGGCCACGGCGGGCCCTCAGTGCTACGGGGCTGTGGCAGGCCGCGCTGTGTTGGAGCTCCGGTGGGCCAGCCCGACACTGGATATTTGGCTTGCGGGTGAAAGTTATGCAAATTGTAAAAATTTCATGTTAAAGTGATTTTATCCTGGAAATAGGCCATTTAAGTCATAGGATGCAATGTTTTTCTCATCTTGAGCGCTATGCATTAGCCAGGTCAGACACCTTTGCCGGTCTTCTAGCACGCAAGCCACACTGTTGTAAATGGTTATGACTGGTCTGCCATGACACTTGGTTGCCTCTCACCTCCCTCAATATGCCTGGAGTTGTGTGGCATTTATCATCTGGTTATGCAGGGCGTTGTTTACAACAAAGCGGTCATCAGTGTATGAGGTAGCTAAAGGAAGTTCACTTCTTTGCCTTTCTGTGACTCTTCCACTTTCTTTACCTCTGATGACACTCTGTGACACTATAAGCTCGGTGGCCACTTCTGGCTAAAAGTATCCTGTTTGAAGCCTCATAATTGGCAGGTTTTGTTTACTGATTGTAAGGTGTTGTCTGGTCTCATGATGTCAAAATGTTTTAACAGCATGAGGAGGACTGTTTAAATCACAATTCAAATTGATTCCCTAAATTTGCAGGGAATTCAAGGACGCCTGTTGAGAATTTTGCCATTAAGCTCCTTCAGAAAATCACAAGTTGTGCAAAAATACTAAAACATTGAACAGTTGGAGACATGCATTCTACAGTTAGTAGATGGTGTCCAATTATTTTTCATTTTAAAAAAAAATCCAGAAATTTTTAAAGGTTCACCTGAAATCTCAACAAAAAAAATCAAATATCCTAACTTTTTGTGAGTAATTGGTTAAATGTTGCAAATTCACTCCTATTTTAAAGAACAGGAGAGACTCCAACAATGGGTAATCTTGTATTTACAGGCAAAGCTCCACAGGTCTAAAGGAAACCCCCGCTCAATGAAAATTGGTCATAGGGATAAAAAAGATTTTTTTCCAGAATTAATGGGTAAGTTTGTGTTAAGGCCCGAGGATTGTTTGGATTAACTTGCCATCAGTAAAGGGGATTTTCTAGAAAAAATACATTGATGGTCTGTCCTAAGAGCAATGTGCCCCCTTTCATCTCCCTTGAACCAGATGTATCATAAGCTAAATCAGCACTGTGAAAGGCAGTCCCCGGGTTCAAACGAAAGGGATGTGGGTTTTTCTTAATTAAATTTGTATGGGAGTCGTAACGGTATTTTATTAAATGAATTCCAGCAAAAAATAAAAATTTAAAAAAATTATTTTGGAAATTTGAAAGGGAAAAAAAGTTTTCCAAATTTGTTTTGCTGTCTGTGCCCTTTTTTTAGAAGGTTCACCAACGTTCTCTATCTCTGTGCGCTGTGGCATGCTGGCACTTGGTTATTAGGGGGCGACCTCAGGTTGAATGTCAGCCCCCCCCATAAGTCTCTGTTTGAACTAGGGGACATTTTGGAATCGGAATGATGTAAGTCGGGACTGCCTGTTTTTCTGGCCCTGACTTTGTTCAAGATATTATGGATTTTTCACTGAACACTGTTCTTAAATTCCCTCCTTTAAAAGCCTTGATTAAATTTTACCCTTGATTTAACAAAATCCCACAGAATTTATCCACATAAGGCAAAATGTGCCAGAAAAACGAGTAGTTTTAATTTAAGGTGTATAAACAAAAGGGTATGAATAAAACCCTTTGAGTTATTACGGGTTCCACCCCAGTATACTTAATGTTTTTTCTAGAATTGCGATATGCTCCATTAAACCCTGCTCTCATCCACTTGTTATTGGTATTGTCATGTTAGACAAACCAATGTCAAAAAAGTGGCCACTTTTTACTATGGCCCCTTTTTTATGAACCAAGCATAAAACTGCTACGAAGGGGGGCCTTACGCCAAGGTGGTCTACAAAAGGATTCATTCATCGAATTGCTAGGTTTTTTTTGGGATGGCTCCAAAACAAAAAGGGATTGTCTTTTGCCAGAAAACCCTCTTATCAGCAAGTTTATCTCCCTACATAAATTAAAAAAAACTTTTAAAATTGCATAAACACGTAGTCTCTCAGTAATTTTAGTTGATGAAAAGGGCCTTTAATTTTCATGTGTTTTTGTTTCTTTAACCAGCTAAGATTTGTCTTTTCTCTTCCATTTCGCAGTGACCATCTGTAGGATTTGGTTATTCCATATAGAAAATCCCCCCCCCCCCACAAAACTGGTCTAAAATGAAGGAATACTGTATAATCAAGTGATGGAAAATTTTGATTTTTTTTTTTTTTTTTTTAAAACTAAATGTATTGCAAAAGTGATTAATGCTGTGATTCCTGTGACCATAAAATAAAGTCATGTCCAGTAGTCATTTGAAATTAGCATTTTGGTTAAACAGGTTACAATGGAATTTATTTTGTGTTAAATCCCTTCTCTTTATCTTCTGATTTTTGGGGTTTCCCCATTCCACATACCCAAAAAATTTGGGCTCTGTGATTTTTTTTATCGGGTTATATCACATGTTTTAATGTTTTTGATTTGCACATATATACTTTTTTTAAATCCTATTGCTTTGAATTGTACAGTATTTTATTTGGATTTTGTTGGGGCTTCGAACTAAAAACGCAACAATCTGATCTTGTCAACACCTTATATTGGAAACAATTTTTTTCGCGTTTTTTTCCAAAATTTGACAGGGTTTAGTTAGCGGTTTTTAAATTTTCGGGGATACATAACTTTTGAGAAAAGGTGTTTAAGTTTTACGGTTTTTGAAGTTTTGTTCCCCGAGCTTAGTTTTGCTGCGGATTTTCGTTTGTTTTCCCGTTCGGGCATCAGTTCATTTTTGCAATAGCCTGCATGGGGTTTTTCCCTTGTAAGTTTTTTGGGCAGTGGCAAATTTGGTAAAACCATTTGTTATGTTAGTCATGACTGCCCGATTTGCGGGGTTAAAATTTGTTGGGAAAAAAAAAATGAAATTTTTTCCTTTTTTTAAACCAAGGGGTTAAAAAGTTTAGTTTGGGGGTAAAAAGATTGCGGAGGTTTTTATGCTTTTGAAGCCAGAATTTTAAAGGGGCCCCACCTGCTGCTCTTCGGGACTTTTTTTTGTCATTTATGTTTTTGGATTTTGTGGACCAGCAAAAATGACTTCCTTAATTTTGGCATTTTTTCCCTTGGAACATTTGCTAAAATAACGAAAACGCCCTGTTCCCTTGTTCATTGCTTTCACAAAAAGTTTCATCAGCCCAGGTTTATTATGACGGGGAGGGCTGTTTTTTTCATTGCGGGTCCAAAGGCTTTTTGCAATTTTTTCCCCCCGGACAATGGAAAGGCCATTCCCCCTACGAAGAGACTGTTTAGCTGGTTGTCCGGATTAAAAAATGAAAACAGCCGATTTTGGTTTTAAAGCTGCAAAAAGCCAGTGCCACCCCCTTACCCCGGGGGGGGGTTTTTTTTTAAAAGGGGGGGGAACTTTTTGGGGGCAAAACTTCCGGGGAAGTTTTTTTGGGGCACAACTCGACCGGTATTGAAAAGTTAACATTCCCATTGTTAAACAAGAGCGTCGGGCTTACACTAAATGGTCAAAAAAGGACCGACTGTTTGGGGTTTACCCCACAAAAAAAAAGGCAAAAACCCATCTGGGCGGAAAAGGGTTTGTAATTTTAAAAAATTGTTTAAGCCTCTTTTGTACAGGGAGAGATCCCTACATCTGTTTTTGACAAACGTAAGTCCGGGAACAATTTTTTTGGGTTTTGGGTTTGTGTTATAAAAAAAGGGCTCAACAACATAAATGGCTAAAAGTCAAAAATCAGTGACGATGTTCCTCATATCTACCCATGGACTTCACATTTTCCCGCTGTCTCCCTCTGCCTCCATGTCCAGTGGCTTTGTACTGAAAGATGCACATGTGGCACGGGTTTTCTCCTATAAAGGCAGTTGGGATATTCAATGTATTTTTTTGCAGAGAATTTAAAATTAACAGAAGTTGGTAACCCCGACCCTTCTTTTTCCCCCATAAATTAGGAAGCAAACTGCTTTGAAGGGCGAGAACCTCTCAGCCAACCTCTAAATCAAAACATTTTTGCAAAAACAGAGTAAAGCCCCAGGTTTTCTTGGGGCCAATTTACACCCAAAAGCTCACGGTTTCTGATGAGAGCGCCCCATGGAACGTCTTTGGGCTTAACGTTACTTTTTTACAAAAGTAAAAAAGGATCCAATTTTTTTCAAACACTGACCAGCCATTTTAGCTTTATGTGCTTTACTTAACTTTCAGAATCTTTGCAAGCAATTTTATATCCCTGCAGGCAGCATCCATCTGTAACCTTCCCCCGAAGTTTTTGGGAGTTTTTTTTATTTTTCATCCGCAAAATACAGTCCTTGCAAAGTTTCCACCCCTTTTGCTTTTTCCCTTTTCCCCCATTCGAAAAAAAGATATAACATTTTTTTTTTTGAAGAAGAAGAATCAACTACAAGTGGGAAACCATTGTGAAGTGGAACGAAATTTATTGAATATTTTAAACTTTTGTAAAAAATAAAAAACTAAAAGTTTGAACATTTTTGCAAGGGCCCGTATATTATGGACAGCCTAAACTTGGAAAAAAAAAGTTCAAACAGAAATTTACAAAAACAGACGTGACAGGAAAAATTTAAGGTGATTTTCTATCAGCAGCTCAAAAATTTACGAGATACACCCAAAAGTGTTCATAGCAAAATTTGTTTTTCCGTGTTTCATTGATACTAGGATGAGGCCCCCAAAATTTGTCGTGTTTTGTTGTAAAACACAATGTTGATAGTTTATGAAAATTATATGTGGAATTTTAAAATTTTTTTTATTGGGGGGGCAAAAAAAAGGGGGAAAAAAATTTTTACATTTTTTTAGGTTTAGGGTTTTAATGGCAAAATTTTTCTAAAAAAATGTTTTTTGTAGAGTCAAAGGTTTTGACGGTTATTTGTGCTATGGTGAAACTTTTAAGTAATATGGTCTTTTAAGAAGTAGGGGGTTAAATTTTGGTTTTCATGTTCCATACCTGTGTTATTAAAAATTATAAGATGTTTTGGGGGTTAAAAGTGGGTAAAAATTCTAACGCAGGCCCCCTTGGGTAAAAATATCAGTGTATAATATATATATTTCTCTCATCTCTTCTGGCCAAACTTTGGGGCTGCCTCATTCTTTACCTCCTCTTGTTTGTTTTTTGTAAAAAAATCTGTTTTTAGTTGAAAGTAAAAAAAAAACAAAGGTCAATCAAATTTTGCAATCCCCAAAAAAAATTGATTTGTTTCAAAACCTTTTTAATTCCAATGAAAAAGTTACAGGATTTCCCAACAAAATTCCCCCCACGTACAGCACTTCCACATCATATTATAATGAGCATTGGCCTGCAGCAACAAAGGCATCATGGGTTTCTTTATACATAAGATCATCGAGTTTTTTGTTCTGTAGGGGACATAAATTAGGAAATATTTTTGTGCTTCACATAGGGAAAAACCCGTTCAAAATGAAAATAACCTCTTTCCATTTGGGTTTTATGTGATTGGGCTGATATTGACTACCCTTTTTCCCTTTATGGTATTAAAATCCAATGAACCCCTGTAAACAAAATATCTATAAACTGTATTCTATAGATAAAGGCCCTTTAGGAGTTTTTGGGGTAAGAGAAGGCTTTATCACGGGACATTTTGTATTGACATAAAAAATTGAGCTGGGCTGTATTGATAGGCCCCAAATTGAAGGTGCTAATAAAACTAGATGTGGAAAACCAAAACCCTTGGGGTTGTGCAAAGCTTTAAAAGGCCCCCTTCATTTTGAATATGGACAATAGTCTTAATGCCTTGAACTGCCCACATTATTTACCCAATTCTGGAAATATAGGATTAGATCATAGAGAGGTACAGTTACGGCAAGCAGTAACCTCCCCCCTTAGCATTAACAAAAGTGTGCAAACCCCCCACTTTTTGTAAATATTGGGGCAATACGAAAAAATATGAAGTTTGATGCAATGTAAAGTAGTCGTGTAAGCTTTTAATGCAAAAACGTAAATTTGGTGGACCTCAAAACAACTCCACACCAGCCATCAATGTCTAAACGTGGCAACAAAGTGATTCATCCCCAGGGAAAATGGACAAATTGTCCCAAAGGTCCAAAATTTTGGTGGCCACCTTTTTTTTTCCCGCCTTAACTCTCTTGGGCATGGAATTCCTAGGCTTCACAGGTTGCACTGAATCCTCTTGCTCCTTCATGACAACATCACAGGCTAATGGATGTGCTCCTTTTCCCGTTTCTCAAACCTTTGGGTTTTGGTCCTGCGTCATTTGTTCCCAGCACCTTTACCCTATTTCTTTGAAACTGGCGTTTGGAGGGTAGTTTTTGGGGTCGTTATCTTGTTGGAATATTTTCCCGGGCCCATTTCGAAGGAAGGGGATATCCCGCTTCAGTATGTCACAGTATTGTTGGCATCATTGTTTTTTCTCACAGAAATGTATCTTCCAAAAGCCGGGAGCATCTCGCCCAAAACCCTGCACTCCTACCCCTGTTTTCTGTTGGGAAGCACACTTTCTTTGTACTTTTCTCGGTTTTGCTCCCTTTTTGATATTCTAAATCAAATAAGTTTTTTCTGGCTATCAACCCCGGCCCCTGGGTTTTCCCGTAATCCATTTTTTGGGCTTTTTTTTCACAAACCGTTTGAGGCTTTCTTTTAATCCTCTTTAGAAGGACTTCCTTCCGGATTAAGGGCATGCAGACCAATTTTGATACATTGGGTTGTGTTTGGGCTGACATTTAACCCGGGATCCCCTCTTCCCCACACCCTCTTTGACCTCTGCAGCAAGGCTTGCAACAATCATATGTCTGTCTATTTTGAAAAGGGGAAACTCAATTATGCTGAGCACAGCACTCAACTTCTTTTATCGAAAGGGCCAAGGCCTGTTCTGAGTGAAACCTGTCTTGTTTAACCGCTGTATGGTATTGGCCACCGTTCTGCAGCTCAGTTACAGGGTGTTGGCAATCATCATATAGCCTAGGCCATCTTTATATAGAGAAGTAATTCATTTTTCAGATCTTCAGACAGTTCTTTGCCATGAGGTGCCATTTTGAACTGCCAGTGACTAGCCTGACAGAATTTAAGAGCGATAACACCAAATTTAACACACTGACTCCCAATTCACACCTGAGACCTTGTAACGGTAACAAAGTTACATGACACAATGGAGGGAAAATGTCATATTGGGCACAATTTGTCCATTTTCACTTAGTGGAGTACCCACTTTTTTGTTGCCAGCGGTTTGCACATTGACTTGTTATTGAAGTGGTACACAGACTACTTTACATTGTGTCAAAGTGTCATATCTTCAGTGTTGTTCCATGAAAAGATATAGTACAGTATTTACAAAATAGGAGAAGGGTACTCCGTTTTTTGAGTTACTGTACATTGTGCATTAGTTTAATAGTTGGAAATTCACAACCCTCAGTCCCCAATCAACTTGCCTGTAACTGACAGCAAAAATGGGGCCAGCACGACTATAGAAACCAAAGTTTTCTTGTGGACTTAGACCTTCTCTACGACTATATCCCGCAGTCAGTCTCAATACTACAGGATTAAGTTAAGAGAGAAAGTCTGTCCGCCTAGGATTAATTATAATTCCAAAGCTGAAAAGGACTTAAAGGGGTTGAATAAGAAACCAAAAAAGATAAGGACATATCGTGCAGTAATGCTAAAGATCAGCAGTAATTGTCACAATCCAGTGTTGGAACGATTTACAAATGCTGTTATATTGTATAATATTGCCATGTTGCATCTTTCTTCTTACTGGGCTAGTGTGCGGAGCTACAGTTGCTAGGCGTGCTGTAGGAAAACTACATTTCCCACGAAAGCTGCTTCCTCTCAGCTATAGATTCTATATCCACCCTAAATTATTTACATATATACAATATGTGTCCATGTATAGAGCTCTCAGTCTCCTTTCGACTATGCAGAACCATCCCTCATACCACAAGTCAGTTCAGCTCAGTTATGTCAGTCAGCCTAACCAGGAAGTAACTCAGAGTCTGTCGTACTTCCTGTAGGATAGGTTTCTGCTGAGGAAGGTGCTTGGCGGCCATTGTGTTCTACTGTAATGATTATCCCCTAGACGAAACGAGCAGACTTTTCTAATTAAAGTTTTTTAGGGATATTTTATTATGACAAGTAGTTTATGTATTTAGTTTTCTTCTTTTCCCGGAGAACCCCTTTAATGACCAGCTCAATTTTGTAGTTTTTGCCTCCTTGAGTTTCAAAAGTTGTAACTTTTATTAATCTTTTTAGGGGAATTTTAATAGTTGGTTAAAGGAGTTTTCTCGCTACAAACCTCATCTGTAATGATGGGGACAGTAAAAATAAGCACTTTTGCAAATGGTTTGTATTACTTAAAGGAGTTTTCTCATTACGAGCTTTCAGCCTGTCAGTGTCCCTGTTAAGTTTGAACTGAGGGGTCGTTGCTAGCTTGTTCTGTCTGTTCTGCTCCCTCTCCCCCCTCCCATCAGCACACAAGGCAGCTACGTAACTTCTATACATGGGGGGGGGGAGGTGGTTTGCCCTCAAGTTCACCCTGTGTGTGCCTGCCTAGTCTGTTGCAGGAGAGGGCTGATCTAGGAGTGTAGATGAGGAATATGAAGCTGTGTGCTAATAGAGCAGAGGGATGCATGTGTTCCTATATCCCCTGCTTAGCTTACAAGTCTCCACATCTCCAGCAACAACAAGGGCAGTGTTACTATACTCAGGATGTGTCACTAATACAGGAGAACATAAAGTATTCACAAGCCTGATCTGTACAGTATTAGTATAGTCACAGTTCCAAAGACATATCATGATTATAGTAACAGACAGGGTCACTGCTGTCACATCAATCTGTGTAGAGAGCAGGAGGAAGCAGGGACACACAGGGTTAATCCAAGCAGCAAGGACACAGACGCCAGAGTCCTCCCTCCCCCTCCCTCTACTACAGAAGCATTCTGTGCGGGAGGGGCTCTCTGCTCCGACCTGTCTTCAAAGGTGATGAGTCATTCAGACCTGACAGCCAGTAAGATAAGGATCAACAGTCGGCTACTATAAGAGATTCTGAGAAGCTGATGTAGTAATACTAACAGGGCTAGCTCAAAATCAGTAGGACATTTGTAATGAACATATATTGCAAAGCTGCTTGTTTTTTAAAGATCTTTAAATTAAAACCCAATCATTGTAGCGAGACAACCCATTTAAGTCATTTAGTATAGCAGCTATGAGCTAATCTGTGTCTAGAGCAAAAGCTGAAGCCTGGAGTCGGCCTTGCCCTCTTTGTGGTGATTTAGCTCAGCCCTGCTCGGGACATGCCCCCTGTGTGGGACACGACCCCTGTGCTGTGCTTGGCTGTTTGCACTCCCCTCTGAGCTGTGTAAAAATGAAACTGAACTAAGTGTTGGCTGTGTCTGTGTAATAAAGGCTGCCTGAGCTCCTCTCCCAGTGATAGCTCTATTTGAAGGATCTGGGCAATTATTCAGTTTCTCTAGCTGCTAGATTCACTCTCCCCACCCATATAACACAGGCTTATATACTCGGCTCCCCCTTTACACCCTGCCTGATAAGAGGGGGAGAGCAGAGTGCATTTCTCAAATTTGTTTAATCAGTTTAAGCTATATGTATAACTGTTTACACCAATAAAGGTGTTCTGTATTGGTTATTGATATACAACCTCAATTCCAAAAAAGTTGGGACACTAACCAAAGTTTGGGAAAAATAAGA